>CASBSA010000126.1:0-118123 GCA_949129095.1 Volucella bombylans
AAAATCAAATCTTCCTTCATTTAGGAGAAACTTCAGCATATGAGTTTCAAATAGTTTTCCCCACCGACTACACTCAGGAAAAGTTAATAAACATCCTTAAACAATATCTTAATCCATCGATTGCCAATGCTATCAAAACTGAAGAACGAATTTTAGGCCTTATACAGGAAATATACCCAACACATTTTAGGCAATATCGAACGCGTTTCGCTGGAAAAATAGTTGCTGACCTCACAGACGAAAGCCTACAGGAAGCAGATATAATAAAAGAGCACAATCGCGCTCATCCCAATGCTAGCGAGAACAAAACCCGAATCTTACAAAATTTTTATTTCCCCCATATGAAAAGTAAAATTGAAAAAATTACCAAATTATGTAGAGTTTGTAAAGAACATAAATAGAACAGACATCCGAATTTTTTTTTAATTTGCGGCCCGGGTCAACCCCGGACAGATTTATTAAGCTTATTGCAAGCAAATACATATGTTACTTAAAACTAACATTTTTACTTAAAAACTAAAGGGTGGCAGCGGTTAAAGAAAGTTAGGACGTGAGGCATAGGTGGAAATAAGTATGTTCTTGAGGGAGAGTTTGCTGAGATGGTAGTCGAAGAGAGGCAGAATATCGTCAACTTCGCGAAGCATCCTAGACATTGGCTCCAGGTGTCCGTAATTCGTTCTGTGAAGATTGAGCCAGAATATATATTTTTTTGTCTGTGCCACACCTAAGATTGCGGCGATTGGTGTTAAAAGAAATAATTTGAAGTAAGGAAGGACAATCGATATTACCTACTAAAATTTGATGAATAAAGAGAATGTCGGCAACTTTTCGGCGTATAGAAAGGGGTTGTAAATTTATAAGTTTCAGCCGATCAGTGTAAGGTGGTAAGTTTTGGTTATCATCCCAGGGAAGACCACGTAAAGCAAACCGTAAAAACCTGCGTTGATCAGCTTCCATCCGGAAGATGTGAGTTCTGTAATAGGGTGACCAAACTTGGCTGGCATATTCAAGAAGAGGCCTAACAAAGGTTATGTAAAGAGATTTGGTAACATAAGGATTGGAAAACTCCTTAGACCAGCGCTTGATAAAGCCAAGGGCAGAGTTGGCTTTTTTTATTATACTATCAACGTGAGAACGGAAATTGAGTTCCTTGTCGCAGATAACACCTAAATCACGCAACTCATTCACTGAGGGAACAGGCAGATTAAAGATTAGATACGAGTAGCAACGAGGTGAAGTAGGGAGGCGTTTACGGGTATAAGTTATGGCCTGACACTTATTGACGTTAAGCTCAAGAAAATTCTTCTGACACCAAGTACAAAACCTGTCTAGATCTTGCTGCAGAAGTAGGCTGTCTGAGGAAGATGATATATATCTAAATATTTTCATATTATCTGCGTAAACAAATATGTATGAATTTTTAAGGATACAAGCAACATCATTAATGGTCAGAATAAATAATAAGGGTCCAATGTGGCTGCCTTGGGGGACACCAGAGGAGGCTTTAATTGGGTCAGAAACCATGGACCTAAATAGAACATAGTAAAGTCGTTCATTTAAATAGGATTGAACCCAAGTTATAAAGTTTATTTGGAAACCAAGAGCCTTTAATTTTAGAAGGATTATATCATGAGAAATTCTATCAAAGGCTTTGCTGAAATCGGTGGCAATCACATCAACTTCGTTTCCAGATTCCAGTGCACATAAAGTGCTTGATACAAATTCCGTTAAGTTGGTGGTCGTAGATCTGCCTTTGAAAAATCCATGCTGGTTTAGGGAAACAATAGATTTACAATGGAAAAGCATAATGTCATAGATAATGCTCTCAAAAAGCTTAGGTATGGACGACAACTTAGCAATTGGTCGATAGTTGGAAATATCGTTTTTTCTACCTTTTTTATGTACGGTAATAATAAACGATCTTTTCCAGGTTGAGGGAAATAATCCCTGGGTAATAGAAAGCTGAAAGAGAGCTGTAAGAGGTTGGGCTAGATGCATTTGACATTTATTTAAAAATATAGGGGGAAGATCATCAGGGCCAGCAGAATAATCATCTTTGAGTTTTATTATTTTATCTCTAACTTGCTCTAAAGTTATAGACACCGATTCCAAAGTTGTTTGTGGGCAGCTGTTTAAGTAGGAAAAGTAAGAATGGTCTAGCTCTTGTGAATGGATGGCGAACGCTTGGCCAAAAAAGATTGCGAAGAGATTTGCAATAATTTGGGAATCGCCCGAGGACCTATCAAGAAAATTTAGGGATGATGGATAGTTATCCGATTTGCTTTTAGTTTTGATGAACTGAAAGAATCTTTTGGGGTCGGAAATGAGTGTGTGGTCCATTCGGTTTAAATAGTTGTTATAGAGAGTTTGGCAAAGTACAGAGAGATTAATTTGGGCAGACTGGTAGTAGAAGAAATCGGTGACGCAACGCGATTTTAACTAAGAATACCAGAGCTTATTTCTCTTGTTACGAAGAGATAGCAGCTCTTTATTATACCACGGTGGTGACGATGAGGGATTCCTTTTGGGTAAAAAAGGCACAGATTGGGAGAGACATTTTAAAATTTCGGTATAAAAGGATGCAAGAGCATCGTTAACCGTAAGGTTAGGGTTATTGTAGAGAAAGTTAAAATTGACCATACTGAGGAGGTTGTTCAGTTTGACGTAGTTAGCCCTATGAAAATTAAAACTGTAAGAATATTCATAGGGAACGGGATTAAGACCATTGTCATATGTCAGCGTAAGAGAAAGGGGAGGGTGGTAACTATCCAACTTAGAAAGCAGATGTTTACTTTCTAAAACGACGCAGTTATCTGTATCAGTGGCGAAGACTAGGTCTAGTTGTCTGCCGATGTTATTGGTGACACCATTTAATTGATATAGACCAGAGTCAGTTAGGCAGTCGATGAAAAGATATAACATATAACAGCAACAAATATATAGGTTGCGTTTGCAAATAGGAATTCTAGCGCAAACAAATTTAAAGAATGCAGTGGACGATTTTTTAAAGAGTCTAGACTCGAGACGAGAGTGTATAGCTAGAAGTACACCACGGCCATATAAATTTACACCATCGTCACGGTGTAAATCGAAGTCTTGGGAAAATAATTCATTATTCTTAATATAAGGGGTGAGATTGGTTTCTGTGAGGGCAAAGATGTCGTATGGCAGAATCTGCGAATTAAGATATATAGCAGAAATCTTAGTTCGTAATCCTCTTACGTTTTGATAATACAGGGACAGATATTTGGGAGGCTTCGGCAAAGAATTGAGTGGTGGGTTAGGAGCGATGGTAGTTTTTGAAACTAGACCGTGTTCTCTGGAGGTGTAGAATGCGCTTGGAGCTAACATGAAACGCAAAAGAAGAGAGATCATTAGCCACGTCATCAGGAGTCATATCTAATTGCTCATGAAAACGTATAAAAAGTTGCCGCAGAGGCCTTCTTGCAGAATGGAAACCATTGCATTGGTTTTCGTTATACCGTCGATACAGACAGAGTCAGGCTTATCATGTAGGTAGGCGAGATATAAGCGAACATTATCATATAATCTGCGGTCTCTTAAACGAGAGAGAACATACGAGGGGCGTTCAACATATTCTCGGTATCGGGGTGAAGCTGTGGTTGTATATATAAATTGACTTATTTATCAAGTAATACAATTATTTTAATGCATTCATGTAAAATTTCATATAATACGTTTTATCTCTAGTTAAACAGAATCATAATGGCAACTGAGACGATGATGGTGAAAATTGAGCATAGCGCTGTAATTAAATTTCTCACTAAGCAAGGAAAAAGTCAAAAAACTATTCATGAAGAGATGGTGGCTTTTTACCAGGGTTCCGCACCTTCATTATCAACTGTGCAAAAGTGGTCAAGTGAATTCAAGAGAGGCAGACAGAGTATTGGAGACGACCCCCGCTCCGGCGCCCCGGCTACTGCTTGTACGGGAGAAAGCATCAAAGAAGTCGAAAAACTTGTTCTTGAGGATGCCCGAATAAAGGTGAAAATGATGGTAGAGATCACCAAGCTTTCAATTGGTACCATTCACACCATTCTTCATGACCATCTTAACCTTTCAAAGGTCAGTGCAAGGTGGGTGCCACGAATGGTCACAGCGCCTCAGAAAAAAGTGAGAATCGCATGCTGTAGAGAGCTTTTGGAGATGTGTAGTGAGAACGCGGACGGTGTTATGGATCGAATCGTTACTGGGGACGAAACATGGGTCCGCCACTATGACCCTGAAAGCAAACAAGAGTCCATGCAGTGGCATAAAAAAAGGAACAGACCCCCCGAAGAACTTCAAAGTCACTCCGTCTGCCAGGAAGCTCATGGCCACAGTTTTTTAGGACTCAAAGGGAATCTTGCTCATTGAGTACCAAAAAAAGGTGAAACCATCAACGCCACATCCTACGCTTCCACTTTGCATAATTTGCGGGAGGAAATTAAAAAGAAAAGACGGGGTAAACTCGCAGCGAGTGTGTTGCTTCTTCATGACAACGCTCCTGTTCACACGGCGCGAGTTTCCAAGGCTGCTTGTGGTTTCGAAGAAATCCAACACCCACCCTATAGTCCAGACCTTGCCGCTAGTGATTATTTCCTGTTTCCGGATTTGAAAAAATGTCTTCGTGGAAAAAGATTTTCGAATGATGAAGAACTCAAGTCGGCAATAAATGGGTATTTTGCAGAGAAAGAGGAAATTTATTTTTTTGAGGGTTTAAAAAAGCTTATCTCAAGATGTAACAAATGCATTGATGTTAGGGGAGATTATAATGAAAAATAAAAACAATTTAAATTGAATTCGCATTTCCCTTCATATCGATACCGAGAATATATTGAACGCCCCTCGTATATGTACGGGAGTCTAACTAAAAAAAAAACGCTCCATATACCAGCGAGCTATGCGTCTCAAGCGCAGCAAAGAGCTGTCTTCTGTTTACACACATTTCGGTGCCGTTTATGTTAGAGAGAGTGCAGAAGCTGAACCTATATTATATTGGTAGAGAATGACCGATTATTAAATGCGATTGCCGCGAGGTGCCTGCCGAAGAAGACGCATAAAACAACAAATCAACACTGATCGTCACCAACAAGTACATAGTGTCATTTCTTAGTTTTTGTTTTTCTTATTTTACTTTCCTTTTTAACTGTTGTACTGTCTTAAGTCCAAAACTGGATGAATTTAAGGACATATTTGTAGACTCAAGGGTTGATGCAATCTGCGTGTCGGAAACTTGGTTTAATAATGATGTGAAGGATGCTGTCTATGATATAAACGGATAAAAACTTTTTCGAGCAGATAGATGTGATCGTACTGGTGGAGGCGTTGCAATATACGTTAGAATGGGCTTAATCTGTCGACGAAGATGTCGCTCGCCAAAAGGCTCTGCCTCGCAATATTTAATCGCATGTATAACTTGGGGCGAAAGGAGTGTTTGTTTAGGTGTTGTTTATAGACCAAATATGTATATTAATTTGACACCTATTTACGACGTCTTGGAAGAAGTTTCGACTTGCGCAAACAATGTCATTGCTTGTGGTGATATTAATAGTAATTTGTTATGTGAAAGACATTTAACTGAAAATATGCAATTGTTTGTCAAGTGCCTACGCACTTTACCAGCTCCTCCAGTACACTAGTAGGTGTCTCTTTTGTAAATAATCCTGACAAAGTATTATTTTATGACCAAATCTCTGCGACTGCTTTTTCGAAGCATGATTTATTATTTCTGACGTATGACTTTGATATTGAAAATAATGTAGAAGCATCCACTTATACATACAGATATTTCAAAAGTATTGATATGCCCTCTCTTGAACAACACATTCATTTGATTCCATGAAACCTTATCTATTGTATGACCTCTCCAGATGACCAAATTAAGTTCTTACAAAACAATGTAAATCTTCTTTTCGATTTATACGTTCCAATACAAACTGGTAGTGTAAAAGACCAAACAAAAGCCTGGTTAACGAATGAAATTCGAGAGTTAATGACACAACGTGATGAGGCGTATGTATCGACGATGGAAACATTTTCGGGTAGAAGAGCTTCATCAGGCTTACAAAAGTCTACGAAATAGTGTTGTTCGTGAAATACGCAATGCTAAGACACAATTCTATTCCAACCGACTTTGTTCTTCCTCAGCTGGTTAACTATTCATTCAAGGATACTTCTTTACCGATTGAAACGTCTTTTGTACTTAATAGGGTGAATGAATTGGACAAAGTAGAAAGTTTTCTGTCTGTTAGGTCCAATGCTGTAGGTGTCGATGAGATAAATCCGATTTTTGTTAAAGCGGTCTTGCCGTTACTATTACCGTTTGTAACTCATATCATTAATATTGTTTTTAAGACCGGCATCTTTCCCAGCGAATGGAAATTAGCAAAAATAATTCCAATACCTAAGAGTCCTAAAGATGAAGAATTCAGACCAATCTCCATCTTACCTTTTTTATCTAAAATATGTGAAAGAATTATGCATAAGCAACTTAATTATTACCTTATTGAAAATAACTTGTTGCTACAAGTACAGTCGGGTTCCCGAGCTAAACACAGCTGTACAACTTCTTTGCTGAACGTCATAGAAGACATAAGAGACAAATTAGATAGGGACAATGTTACTTTTCTGGTACTCTAAGTCTTCTCCAAAGCTTTTGATATGGTTAATCACTTGATTCTGCTCAGTAAATTAAGACGCTTTTTCTCAATTTCCTCCACTGCTGTTAAAATGATATCATCCTATCTCAGTGAAAGAAAACAGGCCGTGCCACTTGATGGCAACCTTTCCGATTTTCTTCTCTTAAGCCAAGGAGTTTCCCAAGGCTCTATTCTAGGGCCTCTATTGTTCTCCATATATTTTAATGATATTGCTTCTGTCATACTATGTTCACCTAAGCATATGTATGCCAATGATATACAAATTTATCAAAGCTGTTCCTTGGGCCTAATTGAAAATTGCGTCAGTGTTTTAAATGAGTATCTGGAACGAATTTCTGATTGGTCACTCAAAAGCGGCCTAATACTTAATCCAATAAAGTGTAGGTGTTTAGTTATTTCTAAAAAAAAGTTAGATCTGTCTTATTTCCCTCACCTAGTGCTAAACGGCTCTGAAATGGAATTTGTAGAGTTCTTCGAAAAATCTAGGTCTTGTCTTCAACAGAACCCTTACATGGAACAACCACATAAATACATTAGTAGGGAAAACTTACGGTAGTCTACGAACCCTATACACTGCTCAAAAGTTTATTCCTCTCGAAATAAGACTGCTGCTTGCTAAAACGTTAGTCATTCCTGTACTTATTTACGGATGTGAAATTTTTTATGGATGTGATGCCGAGAGTAGAAGGCGACTTCAAGTGGATTTCAATACTACTGTTCGATATGTATACGGTTTGAAAAGACAGAATCACGTTTCACATCTTGCAAAACACCTAGTTAACATGTCATTTTGTAACTATATAAAATTTCGAACAGCCATACTTCTTTTTAACATAATCTTAAGTAGACAACCTTCATATCTTTAGGAACAAATCCAGTTTTCGGCATCTAACAGATCTAATAGATCTTCGTGTCTGTCCGCGTTTGTCATGTCTAACATCGGAAAGACAGTTTTTTGTTGCTGATATCCGCCTTTGGTATTCACTCCTACGTAACTTGCGATAGCTAACTGATGCACGACGATTCAAAAACGAGCTTCAAAATTTTCTTAGAAACTAGAACAACCTTTTTCCCATCCCTATCCCACTTCAAACAATTTCAATTTCAATTAGAATTAATTGAAAATAAATTTAAAACATAAGACTAAGCTTAATTATAAAAACAATTTAACTTAACTTTCAAACCATTTATGTATATGAATTAAAAACGTTCTATCTTTCACAGACTTATAAGTGAATTCTTACTGTGTAAGCATGTATGATACAATAAATAAATCTAAATCTAAATCTTTTCAATTTTCAGCAATGATCTCTTGTAGGTAGGAAACCTCTAATTCAATATATTCCTTTGCTGCTGACAATACTCTCTGCATTTTACATTCGTTCCCGGACTCTCATCCCTGCTCTTCGGTTATATATATATAGAACGTGAATGGCAGCGTATGCCAATCTCATTAAATTCCGGTATAAATAGCATCACTAAACTAACCACCAACAGAGTGGAATTTAATGCTTCTAAAACACGATGCTGTCTGCAGTAGTTAAAGCTAAATTTAAATATCCAGCCATTATCATCGTTGCATCGTTGAGACTGATAAACTTTCCATTCCCCGTATGTTTGTCAATGACAACTGACGTTAGAATGACCACATATTCGATGTCGTTAAAAATGCTGCGAAATGTCTAGATTTCCTGAAAGGATATAAGAAATATTTCACACCCTCTGATCTGATCTCAATCCGTAAGGCATCCATCCGTCCAAAATTGGAATACAATGCTTACAACTGGTTAGGTACCCCTAAGACCTTCTTGCACTAGCTAGATAGGATTCAAAATCATGCGATAAAACTCATAGCTGACGCCAATATTAAGCAGTCAATTGACACCTTCGAACGTCGGCATAATGTCTCCTTTTTCACCTTGTTCTATCGGTATTTCCACCACCAATACCTCAGCCCTCAGCCCTCAGCCCAACGTTCGGAAGTACTCTAAAATATCGTGATTCATTTCTAAGCCGTGCAACTCGCTTATGAAATGCCATGCTGAGCTCTTTATTTTCTAGCTATAATAACATTCAGACATTAAAAACCAACATTCATCGGTACCTCCTTTTTTCCTCCCTAATTTTCCTTCGCTCGTTATGTGCAAACGTTTTAAGGATCCTAATAACCCCTTGATTGCGTGCTAATTAATGAAAAAAAACCTAGCCGAAATGGCTGAGCGACCGATGGGTAACGCCAAGAACTTCCTAATAAAGAGCACTTGTAGTATTCTATAACGGTTTGTGATATTTCTTTTCTATTAGAACTAAGGAAAACCATTATATATATTACAAACAAGAGTTCGAGCGGTCAGATATAGGTCTCCCTGTATTAACAGTTCCAAGAGGAAGCGAACAGAGAAGCAGAAATCAACGGACGAACTGATCAAGACATGCAAAAAAATAGACGATAATAAAGCGCCTGGATCCGACGGAACTCCAAATAAGGCCGTAAAATCAGCTGTCCAGAAAAGACCAGTCGTGTTCAGAACAACATACCAAAGATGTTTAAAGGAAGGAATATTTCCTTCCCAAGGAAAAAGCAGCATTTGGTGCTCCTGCCAAAGGGAAACAAGCCACCAGGTGGACTATCTTCATATCGGCCAATATGTCTACTAGATACCCTGGGCAAGAGTCTGGAACGTATCATTTATGAAAGACTATTGTGTGTTGATGAGGAAAAAAGAGCTTTATTAAATCGTCAATTCGGGTATACCATAAATGCCATAAAAGGGGTAGTAAACATTGCGACTAAAGCGATAGATGGAGAAAGATGGCGATGGGGCTCAAAGAAATAAAGCGCTAGCACTTGATGATAAAAATGCATCTAACTCCGTTAGATATGTATGTATCCATATCAAGAAAATTTTCTAGAATGGATAAGAAGATGGTATTAAATATTACAGTGTCTCTGTAGTAGTACCACAGGGATAACTACTAGGACCATTATTGTGGGTTTTTATGTACGAGGAAGTGTTGCGATTGGGGCTGCCACGAGGAGTTCACACAATAGGTTTCGCTCATGACATTGTTATTGTTACAGTCGCCAAACACATTCACGAAGCAGAATAGATTGGCTATATTCAGCTGGACTTGAACTCGCTGACCACAAGATTGAGGGAATTTTAATAACCAGTCGTAAGAGCGTGGAATATGCACCCTTCCGGGTTGGAATCCAAACAATTCGGTCTAAAGGAGCACTGAAATACCATTGAGTAATGTTAGATAATACACTGCAGTTTGCACCACATGTTTTCTATGCTAGCAAGAAGGCATCTTTACTACAAGCTGCATCATTACGAATTCTACCAAATATAGATTATATACACTAGAAGGGTGTTACTTTTCAGAGTGATTAGCTCCTTTCTGCTTTGGGCCACGGCACTAGTCAGATAGGATGCTAAAAAAAACTATCGTTGCCATACAGACTATGTGCATATATTATAGCTGGAATGGTACTCATCGACTTAATTGCGGACGGGATCTTTAGGGTATAAAACAAAATTGCGTCAAACCGCCACGTAGAAACGCATGAAATAAAAAGGATTAAAGAGGAGGAAAGGATGACCACAATAAGTAGGTAGAAGAATAGTTGGAACAACACCATAAAAGGCCGATGGACCTATAAGTTAATTCCGTCTATAGAAGTGTGGGTAAACCGGACATATGGGAACTGCAGCTACCACCTCATGCAGTTCGTGTCCAGTCGCTGTTTGGATACGATAACTCTTCCTTGAGTCCAAATTGTTCAAGTGACGACGAAGATGCGAAACTTTCAATATTTTATTGCAATTTTTTCGCAGAAAGAAGAAGAAACGTCGTCGAACATATGTTACGATCAGACTAAAACTGTGCAAGAATTTGTGAGTTTATAACTGTTGTGCAGAAATAACTCCACGGAATCGAGCAGGTACGACGTACTGAAATAGCAAGGACTCTGGAGGTAGCAAAGATGCTGATCCCCAACGAAGTAATGCCACAAGGGAGTACTTCAAGGAGAGTGGTTGAAATGTGCGGGGAGAAGTTTAGTACGTAGGCGTTCTCCTGACAATGGAAGATTACCAAAAGAATAAAGACATATATATATATACATAGCGCACACATACTCATACAGAGACATGGGTGGCAATGATTAGTATTAGGTTTCGTAGAAGTAACATTTCCCGACGTTAAATAGCCTCTGTAGCAGAACACCTTGCAGTTCTGCTAATATTGTAAGACCTAATTCCTTCCCCCTCGTTCCGCCATCGGGAAATCTCTGCGGTGATTGCGAAGCGAAGGGGACATTTGGCGACCTTCCTGCGCTAAAAATCACGATAAGTGTCGGACAAACTTCAAATTACCGAGGACGTTTTTGCATTAAGACTGATCCCAGTAATGTCTTAATTACGGAATACTAGACAACGATTTTGAAATGACAGCTGTTAGGGCTGACGCTTGTAGTATTCTGTTACCTGAGTAAGTAGGAGTAAAATCCTGCTGAAATGGCTTTCAGACTAATGCTTGCACCATCGAGTTAAAACATTAGCAGGCCTCAAAGAACGATCGCTGTCACGTCGCCATTAAATTGGTAGTGTAAGTAAAGATGTAACATTCTTTATGAGAACTGATCTGGCCGTGGCATAGCACCCCATAACGGCCTGTATCAACCCTTACATGGCATCACTGCTTGCATAGAAAAGCTTACTACTCATCCGGGTATCGATAACTACTTTGAGTGGGAACCCAATAATAATGAATACAATCAAACAAAATAAAACAAACAAAGTTAACGAAGTTTATGGAGTTAAGGCCTTTCAGAAGAGACAGTGGGTACAGAGGTCACACGGGAGATAGTCACAAGCCCCTCTGAAGAGTATGGAGAATAGCAGGAAACCACTGAGTGAGCCATGGTTAGGTTGACGCTGTTGGAGAATCGATGGAAGCTCGAATTTTCAGCTTCTAAAGAAAGAAAAAACACCTTTGATCATCAATAAGTTTTGGCATATTAATTTTATTGCTATATTTAATTTAAAACAATTCAAACAGTCATAATTATGAATTCAACGATACCCCACTTGTTACCATACACGTATAAATTTGAAAGATGTTGTTTTCAATAGTAGTCAAAACAGGGCAGCGTGAGTCTTTTCTTTTAGGGAATGCCTTTCTGAACCCTCCAATTTTACGATTTCATTCTCAAAATATGGCAAGAAATCTCCCTTTAAAGTATTCGAAGCATTATCTGGAACACCCTGTATATTTTTACGGCATCGTACTTGAATGCATTGTAATTGAATTAATTAACTCATGCTCTTGCAAATCTAAATCAAATCAAACCACGATCCACAGTTGGATCGTACTGGAGATCCTGACTGGTTTACAAAATTTCTCACAACCTTTCAGATATTTTCGTTCATTTTCCATGAGGAAGGAAAATTTAGTTCTGCAATCAGACATCACTCTTTCGTTTGTCTTCATGATGTTTTCCATAATTCAAAGGAGCAACCAATTCTCTTTTCGTTATTTCCAGCCAAGTAAAGGATAACACAGAGCGATGGCATACGACTGAAATAATTGCAAAAATTATTATGAAAACATTTGCACATTGGACACAGAGGCTATTAAAAGGAGACTTTGGGACTTATAGTCTTAGTTATTGCTAATCAAGACGTTAATGAGTACATTCATGTTAATTGGGGTGGAATACAGAACTGTATTTAGATGATAGCTATTTGTTATTCTCTATCTAAAGAGTTGCTTACGAAACATTTCCCGAATTAGAAAATACGAGTATAAACATCCTGGGGTGTTAAATTTGCTGTCAAGGGGTAACTCTAATCAAAATTAGATTTAGTTGACTTAACAAAGTTATGCAATCAGATTTTTAAGAATACTCGTAAGCAACATCGGAAATTTAAAAGAGACTACAAAATTGGAACTTAATAAAATAAAATAATAAAATACTCATTTCTAGAGAAAGCATGATGTAAAATGTGGACAAACACAGAAGTAATGATGATCTTCTATAAAACACAACTAACAGAGGTACGAGTTCTCAAGCTCAATGGCTTTTACGTGGATAAAACCTATGTTGATTTACAAATCAGACTTTTGTAAGGCTGAGAAGACAATACAGTTTATCTATACTATTGTAGATGCGCATGAACAGGGATGCATAGTAGAATCACACTGGGGATATGGAAAAACCACTTCTGCCAACCAACCAATGGACAAATTCCGCTGACACGCAGAATGAACCATACAACCTGTATAGTGGAAGTCAAAGTGATCTGTCCACCTGAACAAAAGGAATTGGGAATAGCAATATCCAAGCTTAAGTACAACAAGGCTACTGGGCCCGAAGGACTACCTGCCGACCTTTTTAAGGCAGTGCGAGATGCCTTGCACCAACCTATAATATTTCCCGGATTTGATTGGCAGAAAGTATGCCTGAACGATGGAACCTTAACACCATTTGCCTGATCCACAAGAAAGGAGACCCTCTTAAGTGCGCCCAATTATGGAGGCATGTATCTCCTTAACATCTCATAAAAGATCTTATTTACCGTCTTGTGTAAAAACCTGAAGCTTCCGTTAGTTAGTTAATTTTCTAATTTACTTCTCAAACATAACACAATTATTTTAGGCTAAATATACAAGATCGAATAATCAAAAGATTGACATATAATTACTGATGACAGATGATTGTCAATAGTAGTTAACTCATTATTGTCGCTGCAGCAATTACTTTCAAGTATTCTCCTAATTAAATCTACATATATATCACAAAAGTTTCTGAATCAGTATTTAGAGATATACTTATTCTTCAACAAGCTACTTTTATTTAAAATTCAAAGAGAACTCACTAAAATTATCAACTTTCTTTTATTATGATGTCGTTGCCACCAACTCCAGCGAAAGCAAGATTTGGTTCCAAAAACAGCAAAACTCAACAGCAATCACCAGTAATAACTAACAAAGATAGATCCATGTCCGCATTAACAGTGAGAATAGAAGGGCTTGAACAAACGTCTGAATCAATCCGATGCGCACTGCTCGACGATGAAATATCTGAGTTACATGGCAAGTTAAACTTGCCATACGCCAATGCCATACTCCACTGTGTTTCTGTGACAGCTGACGAAAATCTTCGGAATATGTTTGATACCCTCTGCACTTCCATTGACTGTGTTCTGCCTGTGGTTCTCAGATATATTTTTTGCACAAAACCTAATGGACCTAATGGAGTTATGCAGAACTCAGCCATAATAATCAAATTTAACTCGGCCGCCGAAAAACCTACTATTCTTAGCAAACCAAGCATAACATGTAAAAAAACGCGTAAGCCTATTTGTTTACAAAATCTTGGGTTGCAATCTGACAAGCCGATCTACTTAAATGAAAGCCTCACTGCGCGCAATCTGGAGCTCTATCGAAGAGCTTTTCAACAAAAGAAACTGAAGAAGTTTTTCTCTGTTTTCACTCGAACTGGACGAGTGTATGTGCCGCGAACTCCGAATGACAAAGCTTCCCTGATTGACTCCATTCACCACTTGGACGCTTTTTCTGCCACTACTGATGGTACAAATCCTGATGAAATCTCAACTTACTCATACTTCCGCTGCAGTTCCAGCTTTTTTTATTTTTATTTTTCATTTTTTTTTCTTTTGCCTATTTTTTATTTTTGTTTAACTATTGTCATGTACATATGTATGAATAACTTTACTCACCGCCTGCAATCTGTTCGAAAGTAATAAGTTTTGTCCGCATTTTCATTTCTCCTTTCTGTGAGGTTAATTCTTCTTCTCCAGTTTTTAGTATTTCTTATGTCTGGAAATATCATTGTTCATACATAGTTGAACATGTTTATTCTTAGACCGTAATAAATTAAATTACGGTTCAATCCTAAGTCAACAACGAAACAACACGTGTTTAAAAGGCACATCGCAGACGGTCATTAAACAATAAAATCAAGATCAGCGCCGTACTGCATCCCTACAATAACAATGTATGAACATTACTTGCTAGCGCAGGTACATAGCAGATAAGAATATCGCTTGCTGTGACCTTCAGTCTAGCATAGCATAGGATAAGAATTCTTTGTAAAGATCTTCTGTCCTTTATCATTAAATAATTATAGTAAATAGTATATAAGGAATGTACATAGTTTTAAAATAGTATAAATAAGGAACAATTTTTAAAATAAAGGCAGATAGTTTAAACTACTCGCGTTGTGAGGTCTTCTTTACAACATTTGGTCCTTCGAGTCTTGGTATAATTTTTAAAGTGATCCCCCACCCGAGGTAAGACACTTTATTAATAAAATATACCACTGAACCAGGAAAAATCCTTAGTATACGTATTGTGTTTTAAGTGATCCCCCACCAGTGGTAAGACACTACAAAGACACAGTATACTGAAATAGGAATTAAGAAGTAAAAGAAAATTATTGCTTACTTCTTTACCAGCGAAAGAACTGGTAGTGGCGTTTACCAGAGCCATAATACTGGTAAGTGAAAAGTTGCTAGAACCAGCAGTGAAATTAAGAGGCTTGCCAGAGCCCGAAAAACTGGTAGTGAAAAAAGGCGTTATCAGAGCCATAATACTGATAAATGAAAACAAAGGCGTTATCAGAGCCATAATACTGATAAGTGAAAACAAAGGCGTTAACAGAGCCATAATACTGATAAGTGAAAACAAGGGCGTTGTCAGGAGCCAAAATACTGGCAGTAAAAAAAAAAAACAAACAAGATCTTGTGCTAACATAAAAAGATCTATATTTTGTGACGTGTGACTGTGCTAATAAAGTGATCCAAAATGACTGAAGAGCACCTGAAAAACATTGAAGCGTGTCAGTCAATTTGGAAGGAATTGATAATATTAAAAGAAGAATCAGTTAATGCCAAGACCAGATTAAAAATAGCTGAATTAGAAGAAAAATTGGAGAAGCTCTTTGAAAAATTTAAAACTCTGGACAGAGTATTAAATAAATTAGGCATAATTGATGTGCCATATTTTAATGACAATTGGATGGGTAGCATTAACAAGCTGTACAAAGAGACAAAAGAAGTGTTAAGCGGAAATATAAATTCAAAAACGTTACAATCAGCTACATGTTCACAAACAAGAAAACAAATTAATATAGAAAGTGACAGTGCAAAAGAAATCTTTGAAAGTGTTCAAAAGTGTACAAAAGATACTTTGGACTCAATAAATATAATTTTTAGCAGCTTAAAAGAAGCTGTTAAAGGCGCCACTCATGATGAAGGCAAAGAACATAAAAAAGTGTATTGGCGGGCAAAATTACAAAGACTTAGTGATCGTCTTAAAAATGAACTAGCTAAGCTATCACCAATCGAGGAAAAAGATTTCCGAGATAGAAACCTGGTTGATGAGCTAGAATTCGACATTGCTATGTTGAATGAAGATGAAGTAGAACATAAAATTAAGTCTGATGTGCAGTTGCCAAAGGTAGAAATACCAAAGTTTTATGGGAATCATCAGGAATGGCTTATTTTCTACGACTTATTCACCGATGTAGTTCACAACAACAAACTAATGCCTGAATCTTTGAAGCTCGACCACCTAAGAGCATGTGTACGAGGTGAAGCTCGCACAGCAATATCGCATCTAATTATCGGCTCATCATCTAATTATAAGGATGCTTGGGAAACCTTGAAAAGGAGGTATGAAAACAAAAGACTCATATTTACAACACAATTTGATAGACTTTTGGACACAAAAGTTATGAATTCTGCATGCACAGCCAGTGTCAAAGCCCTACATGACATGGCTAAAGAGTCTATTTTTATAATAAAAAACAACATCGCAGAAGAAGTAAGTGACAAAATGTTCGCACATTTAATATTGCGAAAATTCGATGCAGAAGGAATCGAATTATACGAGCAGCATGTCAAAAAGCCACGAGAGATTCAAATTCTAGATGATGTTTTTGATTTCTTGGAACAAAGATTTCAAACCCTAGAGGCTCAATTGAAAACAAGCAGCATAAAAAAGAAGGTGGCCAAGCAAGATTTCACAGTCGAAAGCAAAAAAATGAAAGAGTGTCCTTTCTGCGAGAACTCTGGACACAAAATATTCAATTGCAAAAAGTTTTTAGCAGCAACAATTGAATCCCGTTTGACCTTCATAAACAACAATCAACTCTGCAATATCTGTTTAAACCACAACAAGAAATTGAAATGCTTTTCATCGTCGTCGTGCAAGAAATGTGGAAAAATGCATAATACTCTTTTGCATTATAACAATAATCAAAGCAAGAAACACCAAGTACAAGCCAAAGAGTGTATTGCGGAAGGGAAAAAAGTTACAATGGTTACAAACATAGAGCAAAAAGCAATGATAATATTGCCAACTGCGCTACTTCAAGCACAATGTTCAAATGGTAATCATTTGTTACTCAGAGCATTAATTGATCAAGGATCACAAAGTTCAATGATATCTGAGGAAGCAGTTCAGATGTTGTCATTAGTCAAAACTAAAGTGAAGACTGAATTAGCTGGACTATCAAACGTAACAGTTGGTACATCAAAATCCAAAGTTGTGGCGAAAATTATGCCAAGATTTCTCAGTGATTACAAGCTAACGGCAGAGTTCCTGGTACTGTCAGAATTAATGAAACCATTACCTGAACAAACAGTTGACTTCAATAAGGAAGATTGGAGGAATTACGTGTTAGCCGATCCTGACTTCAACAAGAAAGACCGGATCGACATGATAATTGGCAGTGATCTGTTCCCAAAAATAATTCAGAAGGGATTGAAGAAAACTAAAGGCATAATTGGACAAGAAACTTCATTGGGATGGATTATTTCTGGAGAACTAAAAACTAAAAAGCAACAGCAGCAACACATTCGCCAAGTTGTTCCTAGTCCAGTGAACATACAACAAGCACCAGTAGCTGCTTTGCCAGCAGGAGTAACTACCGTAGCAGCAGCAGTTCCAGCACATTTCCCAGCAACAACTGTCCGTGCAGTTGAGGAAGCGTATTTCAAACAACAGCAATACTTGCAGCAAATGCGTCCTTTGGCTGAAGTTATTGGCGGAGGAAACTTCTTTTTCCTGCAGGATAGTGAACTGGATTCTCCAGATTTGGGCTCTACAACTTACAATAATCAAGGCGAGGTACAAACACAGTGCACAAATGTTTTTAATCAACATCAAACCCAAGTACCACCACCGCAACAGCAACAACCACAGCAGCAAACAACAACCGTAGTAATGATGAACCGTGTTCCAATAGCGGGCTATCAACAGTACGAAAATAGTCAAGGTACCGCGACGGTTCAAGTGCTCAACCAAGCACCCATCATTCAGCAGCAAATCGATCCATATGTTGAACAAATCGAAACAGGCAAAGATGATGCTATTGTATCCACATCGGAGGAAGCCAACACAAGTCCAACTAGCGAATGGGAGCCAAACGATTTAGAGGACCGGCGTCGGGACAATTCTCAATCGAAGGCGGCCAGCGCAGTCGAATCAAGTCAATGGAGTACTGAGATGAACAACACTGTTTTGTTTAATTCCACAAGTGGAGGAGGCAACGGTGGTAATCAATCGGACTCTAGCTCCAACACGAATTCCAATTCGCGAAAGAACGACTGGAACGATGAAAATCACCATCAAAATAGACACGAAAGCAATCATTGGTCAAGCAACCATCAAAATGATTCCTACAGTGGCGGAAGAGCACGGCATAATTACAATCAACGTGGACGAGACGGTGGACGCTCCAACAATGGCATAGAACGCATGGATCGTGGCAGTATGCGTGGAGCCAACAATGGAGGTAATAATAACTCTGGTGGTGGTGGTGGAGGTGGCGGCGGCGGCGGTGGTGGAGGTAGCTACAACAAAGAAGGTGGCAATTCCCAACGCTATGACAACCCGAACAGTTACAGATCTCGTGGCAATAATAATGCCAGCACCGGCGCTAACAACAGCCGAAATAATTCGAATTCCACAAACGGCAACAACACCAGATCCAGCATGTCGTCCATATCTGGTGGCGGCATCAATGGATCACGTCAAGGAGTTGCTCGCACATCTAGCGGCAACACTTCCTCCTACATCAATTCCAGGCAACAAACAAACAAACCCAAGGCAAACACAAGATGTCGCGTAAACTACAACAACAGCAGCAGGAAGCAATTACACAATAATAATAAGTGTGCTCAGAACCGCATACAAATACAAACAGAGCTCATTACTAACTTGCAGACGAAAAATCTTAAAAAAAAAAAAAACAAGCCTACAACAAAAGAGAGACAACCAATTCGAATCAGCCATAATAAGCAGTATGGACTCGATGAAAGAAGGTGATGTTCCAACCTTAGTACCAACACTGATCGACAACAAGGAAGAAATAGAGCAGGTACAGAGGAATCTTGATAATTTAAAGAAACAAAATCTAAGTCTTAGGACGCTAAACTTTCATCATTTAAGTGGCCATACATCTCTTATATTGGTATTGATAGTAATACTTGTTTTAGTTATATATGTAATAAAATCTATTATTTTAAAAAGAAAAATTTTAGGCCTTACTATTAATGGCGCCCCGCAGAATGTTCATACATAGTTGAACATGTTTATTCTTAGACCGTAATAAATTAAATTACGGTTCAATCCTAAGTCAACAACGAAACAACACGTGTTTAAAAGGCACATCGCAGACGGTCATTAAACAATAAAATCAAGATCAGCGCCGTACTGCATCCCTACAATAACAATGTATGAACATTACTTGCTAGCGCAGGTACATAGCAGATAAGAATATCGCTTGCTGTGACCTTCAGTCTAGCATAGCATAGGATAAGAATTCTTTGTAAAGATCTTCTGTCCTTTATCATTAAATAATTATAGTAAATAGTATATAAGGAATGTACATAGTTTTAAAATAGTATAAATAAGGAACAATTTTTAAAATAAAGGCAGATAGTTTAAACTACTCGCGTTGTGAGGTCTTCTTTACAACAATCATTAACTCCTTCCCAGGTGTTGGCATGAACGATAACCTTTTTTGTAACCAGCGCCAGGGATTGCGTGTCTGTCATATAAATGCGCAAAGTCTTTTTAAAAAAATTGATGAATTCAGAGGTCTTTTGTTGGTTCTAACTTTGATTTGATATGTGTATCTGAAACATGGTTTAAGACTAAAGTGGGTGACGAAATCTATGCTCCTAATGGCTACAAAATTTTCCGAGGTGATAGGCACAATGCAATTGGCCCCCTCCAATTTACAGTTGCAATTTACACTCGTAACAATTTAGTTACTAATCCCTTAATAAAATCACCCCATGGTAGTCCACTTTAATATTGTTTTGTCGAAGTTGTTTGTGAACGGAAAAAGTGTCTTCTCGGTGTAATTTACAGACCATATAGCTATGTTGATTTAAGCCCCGTTTTCAATTTACTGGAAAATTATTCTCCAAGCTAGTGGAAAACTATTCTATGTGGCGATTCCAATTGCAATGTATTGAATTATGTGGGCTCCGTGGCATTTACTCAGGCCATAAAAACTCTTGGCTTGGATATTATAAACACGACTGTTCCTACGCATTTCACTCAAGCAGTCAGTACTCTTTTAGACCTTTTCCTTTCCAATAATTGTCACAATGCTTTCTACAGTCAGATTTCAGCTCCAGCGTTCTCGAATCACGACCTAATCTTTTCAACTTTTGACTTTGCTCATAGTGAAATATACCTTCAAAATACAACAACCGAGACTTTAAAAATCTTAACCCTTAAACCACTGACATCAAAATACAAAATATTTTCTTATATGAATTTTGGTTGATAAATGATTTTAGGCTCAAAAATAAAAGTCCGTTTGTCCAAAACATGTCACCTGGAAGCGCCAGGTGAAAATAATGGAAGACCGTCTATAGCCGGTGTTAGTGGTTAGCTGCAAAAAAATATTACAAATACGATGTATACGATTAAAATCAAAAATTAATTTTTTATTCATTACAAGATTACAAATTATTGTTCTGTGTGGTAGGTTTTAGAACAGTTATTTACTTTCGAAAAACATAAATAATTATTGCATTTGGTACAAAATGTGTTTGTATCTGATTTTTTACACAATTTGCAAGATGTTTTCCTTCCCCATTCTGGAAAATGATTGGTTCTATCAAATCTCACACTTGCCACCGGATGTACAGCTTTTTTCCCAACATGGTTGCTGGAAGTTGCCTGTGCAGCAGTCGATGGGCGACCAACACATCTTTTTTCAGCAGCAGCACAGAGTTCTTTGGCAATGCGAAAGCGAAATTCACACATCGTCATATCTTTTATTTGTTGTTCTTCTTCTTCGTTTCGATTTTTTTCAGTGTTTCGTCGTCTATATAAAATAAACGCATTTGTTGTAGCCATATAAAAAAGGTGATAGAAAATTCTTGTGGCCATGTCCTGTGTTTTGATTTGAAGTCCATTTCGATAAATGTAGGCATCCATCAAATGACACCACCCATGTGGGAGTTATACTCACGTATAATTTGTGGACACTCGATTTCGTGATAGGTATTCCCTTTCCTATTGTAGCGAGCAATTTTCGACTGCTGGCTAACCAAAATAGTTTTCAAAAACAGCTTTGTACCAACATACGTTGAGCATAGTTTCACATTTTTCGTGTCCTTCCAAAGAACTGTGGTAATATCGACACCGTAAGCGGATCCGACGTATTCTGTCGAATAACCTCTTGCTGCTTTTTTCAGCTCTTCACTATTATCGGTCGGAAGCTTGCATTTCGGTACTCGATTTGCTCTAACAGTACCTAAACTATATACTCCACGAGCTCTTAGGTACACCAAAAGCGGCAAAGACGTATAAAAATTGTCGGAATATATTATATGGTTAACAAAATTTGTAATACTTTGTGACAATCTGATAACAACATTCCCTGGTTGCCCAATGTCTGGAGTACCAGGCAAAATTATGTCGTCATTTTTTGCTCCTGTATAAATTTCCAATCTGTACGAGTGGCCGTTCCTGTCGCATAAGACAAAGAATTCAACACGCCATGGATGCGGTTTGTCTGGCAAATACTGCCTCAAGTGATGCGCCATTTTAGTCGAGCACATTTGTTAGACAACACATAAACGAGCATTCTTTGGAATTGAATCAAACCCCTAAATCAAATAAGTCGCAACTTTGCTTATACGAAAAATGGGATCGTACCCAACACCACCTTTCTTTACTCGTTTAGACTCGTCGTTTAACGATAAATATTTTTTAATTTGCTCAAATTTGTTTTTTGAAATACAATCAAGAGCTTCGATGTTTGGGTAGTGAAAAATCGACATAAAAATCGGAACTCCAATATACCTTCGAAGTCTATGTTTGTCAATCTTGAATTGGGTGTTGACATTTTCTATGATAGTAGCCCGATTTGTTTCCAGGGATATCATATCGACAAGATGGTCGGTGAAGAAATATGAGAAAAACTTAAAAGGTGTTTGAAGTTTTTTTTATTTCAGCTGGCAAATCAAAGAAACTTCATTCACATGTAGCTGCATGCATATTTTTCGCCATAAAATATCTTTGAATTCCGATGAATCCTTTCTGATATTTACTAGATCTAAAGGATATATTATGAAACAAAGAAGAGTTATTTATTTTGGGATGATGTTTTTTAAAAATACTAACCACCTCCGTTAAAGCCACCAGCTGATGTCATAATTGAAGAGCCTGAAGCTTGATCGGTAGGTAACGGCGACCGAGCCCTTTTGTTTGGCTTAAACGGCGTTGTCACTTCTAGTTGTTGCTCTTGTTGCGTTCCTGTTGATCAGGGAAGCTCGATCGGAGCTTCAGGGTTTGATACTTCTTCGTTTACAATTTCTCTTGACACTTGCGGTAATCGGTCAGTCAAATTCATGCTCAGATTGCTCACAGATTAACAGCATTAACAAATAATGAAGTATCCATGAGCTGCAAGCAGTCACGAATCATTGCGAATCACTCAAGGCAGATCGATTTATTTTTTTTTGACTTATCACAAGCCTTGTTTCTATCACTTCGATGAGACATTATTATTTTACTAAAAAAATCATAATAACTTTTAATTCTAATAAACAAAACAAAATAACACTCATAAAATAACACAGAACCAATAACACATGGGTAGACAATTTTTCATAGCTAAGCCACTAAATCCACCTGGAGACGGTCTTCACAAAAAAACGATTCTCACAAATTTTTTTTTATTTTAAAAATCAAACAAAAAACAAAATATGGAAATATAAAACCTCATTACTTACCAAAAATTTTCACGTGTTGATTTATTTATTGGAAAGTATTTTTTTTATTAATTTAATTTGTACAAAATTCACAATTAGTTTTTCAACCCCTTTGCAGCAAATTCTTGATAGGAATGACAACATCTATACAACTATTCCCGCAAAAAACTTCTTTTGAAGGGAGGGCGGAAAAATAATTCAGTTAGAAGAGAATTGGATTTATACGAAGACCGTCTGTGGACAGTCTTAGGGGTTTAAGGGTACTGATGCCCTAGAGCATGATATTCTAAGCAAAAATTGGCATCCAATTTATCATGAAGTATCTACAGGTACTCAGGTTGATATCTTTCAACATATTTTATTGGAATTATTTGATGCACATGTACCGCTTAGAACTAAAGTGATAAAATTTTCTAACAACTCATGGTTGACATGCGAAATTATTTACTTTAAAAATAAGCGTGATATAGCCTATAAGAAGTTGATACGTTTTAAACTTCCAGAATTTTATAACAATTTCCGCCAACTGAGGAATCTTGTCAACTCTATGATAAAACAAGCTAAAAGAGCATTTTACGATAAACACATTTTACCACAAGTTACCATCAAAAACCATCAAAAAGAATGCCGAAATAAATAATGTAGATCCCAATCAGCTCAATAGAGAATTCGCGAAAGTAGAAACGGCCTCCAGCACGATTACTAACTCACTAGACATATCATTTAATGACTTTGAGTTTGCTTGCATTGAACAAGCTTAATGTCATCGAGCTTAAAATCAATACTAAAGCTGTTGGTATTGATGAAATTCACCCGATTTTCATTACAAACATACTACCCTACATTCTTCCAGTCTTAACCCATATTTTCGATGGTGTTAGACTACAATACTTTTCCAAGAAAGTGGAAAATTGCGAAAATTCTTCCAATTATTAAAAAGGAAGCATCTTCGAGCTCTTCGGCTAAATATAGACACATTGCCATCCTTCCCCTCTTGTCCAAAGTTATGGAAAGGATATTACACCAACAGATTTCCATCTATATCATCATCATCATAGCTGTACGTCTGCTCTATTAAAAGTAACGGATGGTATCCGAGCGGTGATGGATAAAAACCTAACAACTCTCCTGACCCTACTTGACTTTCCAAGGACTTTGATACAGTGGATAATATGAAGCTTCTCTTTAAACTCAATAGGCTTTTCGGCTTTCCATCATCTGCTGTCAAGCTTATCAAAACTTACCTTCTTGGAAGAAAACAAGCTGTTGTGGTTAAAAATGTTATATCGGATTTTATTGCAACCTCAGCAGGTGTACCTCAAGGATCCATACTGGGTCCATTATTATTTACAATATTTATCAATGACCTTCCAAAACTTATCAATCACTCTTCGATGCATATGTATGCAGATGATGTACAACTGTACCTGAGTTTTAAGAAGACCTTCGAAAATTTCTAAATTGATCTGAAAATAATTCGTTGAGACTGAACCAAATTAAATCCAAATGTCTTGTTATTAACAGAAGCAGCATGTATGGCTTTAATCTTCCTAACATACTGTTTCGTAATAATCCAATTGAGTTCGTTGACAAAGTAAAGAGCCTTGATGTATGGATTAACAGTACTCTAAGTTGGAATGATCACATCACCACTATTATAGGCAAAGTCTACGGATGTCTAAGAAATATGTCTGTGTCGCAGTCTTGTACTCCTTTGCATACAAGAATAATGCTAGTGAGGGGTCTACTGATTTCAATTTTTACTTACGGCTGTGAAATTTTTTGTTGCTGTAGTGCATTCCTTAGACGTAAGCTCAACATCGCTTTCAACAGCATTATCCGTTATGTTTATGGATTGAGACGCTATGACCATGTTTTTCAATACGCTAACAACATATTGGGATGTACTCTTGATAAATATCTCGAATGTTGCACTATCAAGTACATGCACAAAATTATTATTAGCAAGCAGTCTCCATATTTATTTGAAAAACTTAACATTTCACCTTCAACCCGATCGTTAAGTTTAATCCAGCCGCGTATCTATTACGTATGTTCAGAGCAACAATTTTTCGTTCATGCTGTTCATCTTTGGAACTCACTACCTCTAAGCGGTAGGAGACTTTATAATGCGAACAATTTTGGTAAAACACTTTTTAGGCATTTGGCAGGATAAAACAAGTTCATGGTGGAATTTCATAAAGGCATGACTATTTACTTTTACTATTTTGTTAACTAATTAGTTGCAATATAGTAATCTTATTGAAATAATTTTAATTTTAAATTTAACTGTCTAAATTTTTGAATATTTGTATTGTATAAAATTTCTAATTTATAGCTTAAAAGATGATACAAAATCGATTGTAAATGATGTTACTTAATAAATAACAAATACAAATACAAATACAAATCAGTGTTTTAAAATAAAAATATTGTATTATTGAATGCCACTTTAGAAAGGCGAGCTTTTTAATTGGGGTAGCTCATATAATAATTCATAACATAACAAACTTATTATAATAAGATTGTATTCATCAAGGACTCTAAAATTAAGATCACCAGATCCATGATTTGGAAGGATTTTCAAAAACTAGGACAAAGGCTACGTTTAAAACTAGTTTTTCTTGCATCATATTTTTTGCAGCGGTAGAAGAGACTGTATTTTGTTGAAATTACTTCCATTCCCGAAGCTTAAACCGTATTGCAGTCAATATCTTTATAGAAAAAAATCTCCTCAAGTAAAGAAAATATCTTAACGTACTTCGAAGATATTTCCGGAAGGTCTTGATACGACTAGAAAAACACATCCTGTGGCCTATTTCACCAAACTACAAATTACAATCATAATCTGGTTTTCCGTTTCACTAAATACAAATATATGAACCCACAAATTTGTAATTAGACAAAAAAAAATTGTAAAAGTAAACATGTTGATTACAAGTGTGAAAATTCCCGTTACACCGGGTTTTTGTGCGATGTGTAATCCACAAGTGTTTTGTCACAAATTTGTGGAATATCGTCGTGTAATCACAGTAAAAAAATGAACAAGCAAAATAAGATGTTTTTTGTCCCTTTGATAAGAGAAAATAAGGAGGTTTTATTTGGAAAATTTTGCAATTCTTTAACGCACGCAATGAAAGTAAATGCGTGGAAAGATATCTCAATTTCATTGTCCGCTCAAGGTATTTTGAATGGAAAAGATTGGAAATATCTTCGAGATATCGCGTGGCAGAACTTAAAACGGGCAACTGTAGTAAGTACTTATATAGGAACATATACATTCAATTTTTTAATTAATTTTTTATTTTTTAGCTTAAAATTGATAATGCAAAGAAGACTGGTTCTGAATTTGGCATACGTTGCATATAAACCGATGTCGATAATATCATTATTGATATTACGGTGAAGAATCGCCAACGGTTCGAGGCATACTTGATGAGGTCTCTTCAGTAGATACTGAAAGGGTACTGTCACCCCAGTGTGCAAACGTGAGGGACATTGAAGAAGAAATGAGGTAAACATGACTGCTAATTTTTAAACAATTTTTTTATTTATATATACCTTTACTTTTTTTAATTTAATCAGACCTCAAGTATCACCAAAAAAGCGCAAACGCAATAACAAGATGTTAAATGATGAAGAGGATATTATTCGATTGAAGAAAAGGAGGCTTCAACTCGAAATCTATAATTTACAGTTAGATGTAAATTATATCAGGGGTTGGGTTTCTCAAAATGGGGGTAATTAACCAATCCCTTAAAGGATATGCTGTATCCCCAAGCAAAACAGAATGAGGTAAAGGTCGAAATCCTCTTTCAAATTTTGAAAAAAGGGGACTTCTTCTTAACACCCTTGAATCGTGCACACTTGGCCAGGAATTCACATATGCGTTATAAAAGTTATAGTCCGGCCCACATAATAACATACAATTTATAGAGTGCTTTCCATGTCTGTCGACATATGCAGATTCAACTCGCTGGGAGCATCTATGTTTATTAAGGTTCTGTCAATACAACCGTAAACACATGGCATACCTTGCAAGAAAGAAAGTTGTATGCAAAACTTAAGAAATTAAAAATTTTTTTTATCAGCAATATTGTAAAACTTTTCACAAATATTTTCGTGTTCATTTGGCCAACAAACAACACCTGCAAACAATAAATTAACAATTGCTGCACAAACGCGGGAAACACATCTGCAAACGTTCGATTTAGATATCCCATGCATATTTGCTACACCATGATATTGCCCACCATTTCCAAGCCAGTGTAAGGCTGTGAGAAACTGCTACCTTGGTGTTAATGCAAAGTTTTTTTCAGTCGTGTGGGCTATTTGTGACCCAATAATTGTAATTATTTCCTCTGCCTTGCATCGAGTCAGGCGAAATTTTTCTTTAAAATTATATAATTCCGACATAACAAAGTTTATTCGCGCCCGATAAATTTTTTTTCTTAAATACAAAACATGATCATCACTTTCGCTACTATCGCTACTACTATGCCTTCGTCGCAAAGACATTTTTTCGATTACTTTCAATATGAAACAAAATTTGTAGGAGGAATTACACGTCAACTTTCAGTTGTAAAATATTCTCACATACTCAACAAAATTTGTAAATAAATTATCTTTGGTAAAACGTAAACTCACATATAAGTCAACTTTTCACAAATTTGTAACTTGTAAATTACAACTATAAATAGTGTTTGGTGAAACAAAAACGAAAATATTCCCACAGATTTCCCTTTGTAGAATACAACTACAAATTTGTAATACCCAAAGTTTGCTGAAACGACATAAATCAACAAAATCACAAATTTTGTTAAAAAATGTTTGTAAATACAAATTTGTAAGTTGGCCACTGGAATCAATTATCAGCCCCTTATACTTGAATTCATCGATATTCTCAATCTGGAAACAATTTTTATTGCAGTTAAGTTCCCTACAGAAAGAAATGGCAAGATTATTGCAGTTTAAAAAACATAATTTCAATTTGCAGCTGAAAAACATAATTTTAGTTTTAAGACTAATTACTAATTTGTGTTCAGAAAAGCACTTTTTCAATAAGTCCAGATCCCAATTTATATCTGCAACTAGGTCTGGGGGACTATCCGACCCATAAACACACGCCAAATCATCAGCAACAACTCTGACAACCGCTTTAAAAATGAGTGCAAATAGTGAATTTATGTAGATCAAGAAAGGTAATGGTCCTAGCACCGAACCTTGGGGCACACCCATTTTAATATAATTTTTCCCAGTTTTAGTTTCTTCTATTTTTCCTACCCTTTGTGATCTATTTTCTAGATAGATTGTGAACCAATTAAGCATAAAGCCCCCAAAAAACCTGCTCTATTTAGCTTTATCAGAAAAATACTATGGTTAACCATATCGAACGCTTTCCTTATATACACAAACAATGCTGAGATACTTTTTCTTCTGTCTAAATTTGAATATAATTGTGAACAGAACATCTAAAAGAACCGGTGAGTGGAAAAACGAAAACATTCCAAAAACATGCGAAATTGAACTAAAAATGCCCAAATGCAGATATTTCGATGACCCATCTAATGAGCCTTAAAAGGAAAATATTGAAGTAAAACTTGTGTTAAAAAACGAGAGAACAAATTTTCGTTGAGCCGAAGAAGGAAAACATTCCTGGAATATTTTTCTTTTTCCACTCAAAGTTTGAAATTTTTGCATTAATATTTTCTGTTGATGGTTACTTTTTATTTTGAATTTTTAAATCTTATAGAAATTCTAGAATTTCTAACCTACAGGGGTAAGTTGGTGGAAAAAAAAAAATAGGACCAGACTGCAATTGCGAAAACAAATGCATGAGTACATTTTAAACAGAAAATAAGCAATTAATTATTGAAACGGTGTACAGGGGACGTCCAAAAACTGAAAAAGACACATATTTAATGGGATTGATTGAAAAGAATGAAGTCGCAAGGCATCGATTGTCATCGGAATCTTCACACGAAATTCCAGCCTCAAATAAGTATTTTCCCATTGTTTTTGAATAGTATATATATTTTAGAAATATGTAAAGGAATGACGTGATTTGTATGTCAATAAGTTACCAAATATATTGTATGTACATATTTTATATATTGTAAAATATTTTGTGTAAGATTTTATTAATTTATTGAATTTTATTGAACGTGTGTAATAGAAACTATCTGTAAACTTATACCACCCCTTCGCCCTTCGTTTTCTTATGTCCCTTGTGTGTTGTATATGAAATTTCCAGAACGTGTAGAATGTGTGATGTGTGCGGTGTGTAGCATGAACTTGTATTGTGTATTAAGCTGAAGGTGTAATTAACGCAAATTTTTAACTTACAAATAAAACCAATTTTGTATTTAAAGTTTACAATTTATTTTAATTCAATATCAAAAATGTCAACCGATCTCATTGACGTCTGCGAAACCACTGACCCCACCTTACATGAATCTTGGTTTTAAGTTTAAAGGACATAAATGAATAGTGCGAATAACTAATTAGAATAACATGAGACGCATTGCTGAATGACAAATTCTAAGAGCGTCCAATAACTGTTGTAACAATGAGAAATTACATAAAGCATTAACGTTATGTATGTTTGTATAAATGTACATACCACCTTGATCAAAAAATACAAGTTCATTCATCTAAATCTATATTGTCTCCTTCAAAGTAATCGCCATCGACTGCAACACACTTATGCCAGCGCTTGATCCAATCCTCGAAACATTTTTTATATTCGGTTTTCGGCTCCCTGCGATTGTTTCATTACTTCCTCTCGGCTGCTGAAACGCGTTGCCCGTAGTGGTTTTTTAACTCGGTTGAACAGAAAGAAGTCACAGGGAGCCAAATCAGGTGAATTCGGTGGCTGTTAGATGGTACGAGTATTTGTTGCATTTTTCGTCAAAAAATTACGAGTAATGATGGCACTGGCCTTTTGGCAAAAATTCATGATGTACTACTCGTACACCGTTGTAATCCATGAAAACCGTGACCATTGTCTTCTTTTTGAATGAAAACGACGTGTTTTTTTTGGTCTCGGATCATTTTGGTGAACGCCATTCACTTGCCTGATGTCTGGATTGCATCTTGTACTCATAAACCCACGTCTCCTGTCCAGTAATGACCCTTTTTATGAATTTGGGATTGGATTCAGCCTCGCAAATCATCTCGTTTGCGACGTTAACACGGTCTCGTTTTTGCATGAAATTGAGGTCTTTTGGCACCATCTCTGCTGCTACACGACGGAAACCCAAAGCATTAAAAATGTCTTGGACGGATCCATAGGCAATGTGCATGTCCTCCGCTATCTCGTCGATGGCCTGCCACTTGGTTCATCATCTTCGATTGATTCACGACCACTTTTGAACCGCTCGTACCACTGGTAAAAGAACGTTTTCTTTAGAGGATCGATGCCGATACACTTTTCCAACATTTCCAATGTTCGCGCATCATTAAATCCGTTTTTTACGCAAAATTTAATACAAGTTCGTTATTGCAAATTTAAATCCATTTCTAAAATTGTAAAAAATCGCCAACACACACAGAGATAGATGTACTCTTGGCTACGTAAATTTTGCAAATGTCAAGCTATGATGCTAAGATTTAGAGGAAATATCAACATCAGATTAACCAACTTAACAAAAAAAAAACAATATGGGAGCGTCACACGATGGTTACTCCGGTAACTTTTTGATCAAGGTGGTATGTACAATACAGAAACGAAAATAATTAGGGTGTGCAACGCGTTCTTTGGCAATGTTTCACAAAATTGATTTTAATATTTTATGTTGAATATACATACATATGCACAGTACGTTCGAAGACAAGCATTCCTAAACATCCAGCCCCCCACTGAAAGCCTATGGTCTTTCAGATAGGTGTAATTTGGCAACCTTTGTTATTGGTCTCATCCGGATTGCGTGCGAAATGCATTTTTTGTCGACTCCCGGATGTGTCATCAAAATACGACCAAGAATCCATTTCGAGGGTAGTAAATTTTGTTCTTTGAGAAGAACCGCATCATTGACCTCTAAGTTGGGCTGTGATTGTCTCCACGTTTATTAAGCGAGGTGGGATATTCTTGATGCCGCCTCTTCCAAAAACCTTGCATCATTGCCTGCAAAAGAGACCAATTAGTCTTAATGGTGCAAAGTAGCTGATACGTTTCATCCAGGTGACGTTTTGCGCCATGAAAGTTAGTGCCATTATCACTCCAGATTTCGCGAGGTTTGCCACGATATGAACCGATCCAAGGCCTGAAGAAACGCAATTGACGATAGATCTCCAAGAAGTTCTAGGTGTATAGCCTTCGTTACAAAGTAGATAAATACTGCTATGTAAGCTTTGATAAACCTGGGGTTTCTGCCTTGGTTTAAGCGCACCATAATAGGTCCAGCATAATTGCATCCGACTGTGTTAAAAGGTCGTGAATATCGAACCCGTTCCATTGGAAGATTGCTGATCAATTGGCTTTTTGACGTTTGGCGCTGCCGAAAACAGGTGATACATGCATGAACATTTTTTCGCATTAAGTTTTCACACCCCAGAATATAGAAGTAACGCAAATAGAAGAAAGATGGCGGCGTGAAGGTGTTTTTTATGCTCATATTCGACGATAAGTGTTGATATCCAGTTAGATCTTCACAAAATGATTGGATGTTTTTCAGAGCATGTGAAACGCAACGCAACGCATCTGACAGTATCCGACGTTTTGTATGATAATCTGAAGAGTTCAATCTAACCCTGTACAAAAAACTGTCAGTCGATGGAATTAGATTCTTCAAACTCCACTGTATACAGTTCTCTTTGTTCTTCTGATATGGAGATAAGTAGTGGCCAACAATTTGTGAACCACTTTGGCAAGTGAAATCCGCCTGGTTTTAGTGCGTAGTGAAATGAGCCTGTTATAGCATCGACTGTTAGAAATGGTGCAGCCGGTGGTATGTAAGTGACGGTGAGTAAGCGATAATGTTTTAAAGAATCATCTGGATTTTCGCGCCAAATAATACGTTGGTAATTTGTGTGATCTGAAGAAACCCAAATTTTCCTGTACATTTTCTCAATATCTCCTGTCATGAGATACATATACGAGTATGTGTTGGCGAGATCGTAGTCAAATTGTAAAGATGTCATGCTGTATAGAGGGTCCAACAAGAAGAGTTTCGTTTAGTGACATGAAGCATCAAAGACGATTCGTATTTTAGTGGTACTGCTATTGTTAAGATTTATATAACTTTAAAAAAAAGTCATATGCACACCAGCAATTTGATTTTTCGCAAGGTGTCAGTATCAGTTGCCAAATATGCGCTAGCAATTTGATGACTCCAAATTAATTTCCACACCAATTCCCGGTTCCATTCCCACGATATTCATTTGTAAAATAGTATATAAGTTAGAATATATTCAGAATAAACTTCACTTGTTAAGAGTTCAGCACAAGAGACGGTGTTTTTTATTACTCAGTTGTACTGGTTTATGTGCCTTTACACAATCAACGCATTCGACAAGTTTATGTGCTTGACGATCATCTTAGAATCAAAATAGATTCTCTCAAACAGCTATCTTCCTTAAAAATAGCACGATGGGGCTTGTAATAATTTAAAATATTGTTAGTTTGAAATAGTTCATGAGGCGGAATCTCTTCCACATGCCCAAGTGAAACATATTCGTTTAAAAAGGCAGAGTGCTGAGATTTCAATTTGGAATTTAAATTTAGCTTGCGTTCCATTAACTGAAAGCGCGTGAGAGCGGCACTAAATGAATCTTCGAAGTTTAATTGCAATGAATCTTTGAAACTTAGTTCTCTGGATGGGGTCTGGATGACGAACATGATTTGCAGCAAAATGTTCTTCAGCTAACTGTTCCTCTAGGGATAGTGGTAATTCACTAAAAACTTCTTCTAGTTTTCGAAATTTCTCCAGGTTGAATTCCAGATCATGATTCAACCGTGCGCAATGAGTTCGAACTGTGATGTGTTGCGAATGACAGCCTGATATAACCCAGCCAAAAATAGTTGGAACAGAAATACTCTTAAGACTACTACCATTTTCTGATTTAGAGGCTCCAATTATAATTAAAAACCTTATCAGTTTCTATCAAAACATCGATAGGGCCTGGCTGATTATAATGAGGATCATTATACGGCGGCAGAGAGGAAGTAATCGTTGGCATTTAAGGTCGATTAACGAAACGCGTTGTTTGGCAATGTTTTATTGTATTTTAATATTTTATGTTGAATATATGTATAGTACGTTCGAAGGTAAGCATTCCTAAACAGACATTAAAGGCTCAGAAAAAATAATTGTTTGTCGAAAAGCTTTTTTAAGTTTGCATGCCATTTCTTCAAAAGCATTGCTTATGCCATCTTATCGAGAGTTCCAAATTGTCTATAGACATGAGAGACAAACATTCTAAACGTGTGCATTCCCTCAGAGAAAACCCAATAATGGATGATATTGATTCATTTCAGAAAAAACAAGACGCACTAGAAAACTCTTCCGGTATCCTACTTAGCGTCTGACTTCATTGACCGTCACCCAGATTTAAGAGAGACTGTAAAATATGAATTTTATTTGAATTTTTTTAAGGAAAATTATGGTTATAAGTTTGCTCCACTTATGAAGATTTGAGCGCAAAAATAAAGTCCACAACGCTCAACGATGCCGCTAAAAGTGTAGAAGTGGCTAAACTTGTCGTTCATAAAAGACGCGCCAAAAAATTGTACTCTAAGTTACAGAAATTAACTGAAATATCCAAATCAAGAACAGATGTAATGGCTATTGTCTTCGACTACATGCATAATCTTCCCCTCTCACCATTACCCGTTCAGGAAATGTTTTATTTACCAAAACTTTGGCTATACTGACTCGTGTGCAGGTCAAAACCGCAATCTCACTTTAACAAGAATGCTGATGACACTGAATATGAATGGGAGATTCAAAGTCATTCAGCAGTATTACCCAGTTCGAGGACACAGTGTCCTGCCCAGTGACAGAAACTTTTTTAGTGATAAAACGAGTTGTGAGGAAATATGATCGAATCTATTCGCCAGTAATTAACTTTAAGGATTTGTGGCCGCATTTCTTCAAGAAAACGACGATGGATATCTTCAAAAAGGACCAAACCTTTACTTTGAGCAAATATAGACATCTTGTTATTAGTCAAGAACTGAGTGGCATCGTGAAGGCTTCAAACTTCATTGATGGAATTGGATCTTTTAGTCTTAAGAAGAGGGATACCGTCGAGCTCCCTTTTATAAGAGCTTATCAAGGAATAGTTCCAATTAACGGAAAAAAATTGGAAGATAATAATAAGATTGTTCACTACATTCCCGATGACTACAAAATGTTTTATGACGAAATTCTCCAATGCCCAATATCAAATAAAGCCGATAGCAATGAATATATTTTTTTTTTAAAAAAGAACTTAACACTCAAGTGGGTATTAATACACTCAAAATGCCTGAGCACATGTTAAGTTTTTAGGAAAACGGGACATAGAGAGAAAGAAAGATTTTTGGGCTCAGTGGTTATTATTTCGCTCCATGGGTGGCATCCAACATTTAATGGGGAGACTAAATTATTAGTGTAATTGGACTTGTTATTGTATTAGAGGCAACCATTCGTCTTACGAGAATTAAGTTGCCTGAAAAAAAGAATGTCTTTCGGACGAGGCTGGGATTCGAACACCGAACCTTTCGATTTGGAAGCCAACACACTACCACCTGAGCCACGACCACACATGGTTAAAAGCTTTTTTTAAGTATTATCTAGAGATTTTGATTGATAGAAATTAATGAAGTTTTTTATGTGTTTTTTTTTTATATTATTTGAATAACAATAATAAAAGAAGTGTTTTTTGCTACATTTTCAATATCATTTAAATAGTAAACAATTTTAATTAAAAATCATTTGTTTTTGTTTTTTAATTAGTGGAAAAAGGAAAACATTCCACTCTCTTTAACAGCAATTATCTACCTTTTGTGCAAAGTTTATAACTCAATTTGTTGGCATATCTCATTCCTCATCCAACTCCATATCCAATCATTTATCTCTATCTCCCTCCTCCAATGCTCCTATTCTTGATCCTCTTTTTCCCCCCACTGTTAAACTAACACAGCAAACCAATGGCACTACAGAAAGTCGATATGCTCTCTCTAGGCTCAGGGAAAGAAAGACATATGAAAACATTCATCTTTTTCTAGCGTATCTACACGACAAATCTGACTCGGTCTGCTACGAAGGGAAAACCAAAACCAGCGTCATGGTTTCCATCCAGCAGGAATGCCTCCCTACCGACCCTATCAGTCTCAGGAACCTTTATGTCAGGTACCACGAGATTTTTAACATGTCCCCTCAGAAAGTAGCAGACGACCTTGATGCATTAGGCAACTATGTTCACTCTAAACGAGTATCACACCTACAGCGAAGCCGAGCCGATCACGAAAAATTTTTTCGTCCATAACGTGCCTCCCTTGCCAGCGCTTAAACCATCCTGCCTCACACCTCCACCCCACAACATCCCTCTTACATTTTACTACCAGAATGTAAGAGGTCTTCGCTCTAAAACCAATGCTGTCCTACGTCAATCACATGCTCTTCCCTTTGATATTTACGCCTTGACCGAAACCAATTTGATTCCCGACATAAAGAACCAGGAATTGTTCCCTTCTACTTTTAATGTTTTCCTCGACGACGATCCTACCCGCACAAATAAAGATTCCTCCTGTCGAGGCGTCCTTTTGGCGATGAACAACAGCCTTAACTCTTCCCCCATTACAATTTGTTCTTCCTAAGCTACAGTGGACTCCATCAGATGATCAATCGTTTTTCATCGCTTCAAATGCCAACTCAGCTAAGGAATGCCTCTTCTTAGATAGCTTAACAGACTCAAGTCTATGCCAAGTCAGTGGTATATCAGTATATATAGCCAGGCAATTAGACCTTATTTTCACAACAGACCCAATTAACTCCTCAGTCTCACTTTGTCCCCTATCTCTCTCAACAATCGATAACTACCATCCCCCCTTCTACTTTCATTTTTTCATAACTCTTCATTCCAGTCTACTGCCCCCACAACTCTCTCATCCCACTACTTTCATAAAGCAAACTTTCACAAAATCAGTGAATATCTCAGCAGATCCCTCTTTAACTTTCACAACCTAAGTTTAAATGATGCTTTATCCATTTTTTATAAAGAAATATTTAATTCTTTTTCCCTTTATGTTCCGTTTTCCCGCCTTAAAACATCATCTACTAGTTCTCCCTGGCGTCGTTCCTTACGAAATCAAAGAAATAAGTTATGGGCTGTTTTCCTGCGTACCAGATCCTTTACCGACTATTCCAACTATCTTGGTGCTTATCTTCATTTCACCGAACTTTATGATTCCTTAACAATGCGCAAGTCAACCTTATAAACCACCCTAAGTCCTTTTTCCAATTTGTTAACTACAAAAGAAAGTCCGATGGTTACCCTCCTTCCCTCTCTTTCAACAACAGGTCATCAACCGACCCACTCACCATTGCCAACCTATTTGCCACCTTTTTTAAACAATCCTTCACCAACGACTCCTTTGTACCAGATCCATCCTATTTTAGTTACCTACCTAACTTCGCCAATGGTCCACTTCTCTCTCATATTTTGGACCCGTCTTATATCGAATATAAATTACACCAACTCAATGACGAATTCACACCCGGCCCAGATGGCCTCCCTGCCATATTTCTTAAAAAATGTTCTTCCTCTCTTTCCCTTGCCCTTTCTAATCTCTTCCGTCTATCCCTTTCACAAGGAGAATTTCCTAAGGCTTGGAAATCCTCCTTCATAACCCCGATCTACAAGAAAGGATCAACAAATGAAATAACCAACTATCGTCCCATCGCTAAACTCTCCCATATACCCAAACTCTTCGAAAGTATTTTGTATGAAGCTCTAAGTTTCCAATGCAAATCACTTATTTCCCCTAGACAACATGGCTTCCTAAAGGGTAGGTCAACCACCACAAATCTCGTTGAATTCGTATCCTTTGCCCTCTCTGCCCTAGAGAATGGCAATGAAGTCGATGTAGTTGCAACCGATTTTAGCAAAGCCTTCGATAAAATCTCTCATCGCTTAATCATCTTTAAATTGTCTGTCCTCGGCTTTGAACCCATACTGTTAAGATGAATATCCTCTTACCTCGAAAACCATTTTTACAGTGTTCGTTTTAGGTCAGCCCACTCCGCTCCATTTTTGGCCACCTCCGGAGTTCCACAAGGCAGCCATCTCGGTCCCCTTCTTTTTATATTAACCATAAATGGTCTCGATATGATCATCAAACACTCGTCTGTCTCCCTTTACGCCGACGATACCAAATTTTTCAAAACCATTTCCTCTCCCCATGACTCTTTCCTCCTTCAACAAGATCTTGATAGTTTTTCGATCTGGTGCCTCAAAAATTCTTTGGAACTTAACATCGCCAAATGCCAATCCATCACCTTCTCACATAAACGGAACCAATCTCCTCCCCGACTCTATCTTCTCCAAAACCAACCTATATCCTCCGTACAATCTCTTCGCGACCTCGGCATTTTGTGTGATAGCGAGCTCAACTTCCGCTTACATATGAATGAGATAATCCTCAAAGCCAACTCTGCACTAGGCTTTGTAAAACGGTGGTTCAAAGAATTCACCAACCCATACGTGACCAGGTCCCTCTATATTACCTTTGTTCGGCCCCTCCTAGAATACGCCAGTCAAGTATGATCCCCATATCATCGTGTTCATATCTCGAGAATTGAAAGCATTCAGCGCCGTTTTCTTCGATTTGCTCTTCGAGGCATGCCCTGGGACGATCCTTTTAATCTGCCCCCCTATCAAAACCGTCTCAACCTTATCAACTTAAACACCCTTGAAAATCGCAGAGATGCAGTAGACTTTCTCTTCATTCATCGACTCCTTTCAGGTCACGTTGAATGCGCGTCCCTTCACAACTCCATTTTCCTCAACACTAACCCTCGTAATCTACGTACCGCTCGACTCTTCTATCTACCAACCCACCACACCTCCTATGGCGCGAACGAACCAATCTCCCGTATGCTACGTCAAATCAACTCAAATTCTACCGTCTTTGACTTCCTCCTTCACCAGTCCAACCAACCTTAGTTTTAAGTTTTAGTTTAAGTTTAATTTGTAAGTTATAGCTTGTATTAAGCCGAATAAATGGGGGCGTTCGCCCCCACCAAAATTGACATATTATATTCTTTAAGAACATCCTCAGTAGATTTCCCTTTTTGAAAACCAAATTGAAGAGAATTAAAGAATTTATTGTTATTCAATAAATGTACAAATCTATTTTTTATGACTTTTTCAAAAACTTTACTCACAGATGGCAGCAGCAAACTAGGCCTGTAATTGCAAATGCAATCGGCACATTTAAGTGCGGCAGGAAAACTTGCTTTGAGTATGCTTGTATTAAAAATAAATGCTAGTATATCAATCACAAAGCAAGTAATATTTTTTATAAAAATCGGTTAGATAGTCGGTTAGATATCTTTTTCGCAACAATTTGAATTTTGTAAAGCGATACAATACCCCTGCACACTACGGCAGATACTGGAAAAAAAACCAACAAAGTTCCAATCGGTGCGCACCACCTCTTTATCGTTCTTAAAGCCGTACCATAGATTCTATAAAGAAACCATGTGTAGCTTTAGTATCCCTGTTAGGAATGACGATGAGGAAGGCTGGATACTCCGTAAAGGCCTTAAACAATCTGTCCAAGACCTTTGATGCCAAAAGGAGATTTAGGCATCATCCCAGGCCTGCATTATGGCGCAAATGCATGGAAGTTAGGAAAGGTTGATCAATTCTTCGAGTGGCACAGTGACCTCGTCAGAAAAGTGCGCATTTGTCGCCTAATATGGCTAGAATATATACAGCGAAGAGTCTTTGGTGCCAATCTGGATGAACTACTCAGTAGCTGAGGACCTCGTCTTAAATTGGGCGCGAGTTACAGCTACCCCTTAGATAACCCCAACACCTTATATCATATCCCACAGACATTCCCAAACATTCCTCAAATTATAATCCTAAACCTTTATAATTTTTCCCATACATCCTTTCTGTAGTTGAAGTGTAATATTAAACTTTCGGGTATTCCTTTTTGATTACATAAACATTATATTCTAATAGAAACCTAAGAAATTTTTTTGAACTTCCATTCTGAAATATAGAATCGACAAGTAACGTCCAAAAAAGTAATACATTTTTTTTATTTTTTTAAATTTTGTGTATATCTGACGTCTATAGCAATTCGATTTTTATTTTTCTGCTTTTAAGGCGTTCTTCTTTGGCTTGCCGCTGGAACACGTTCCTATATGATTTGTAAGGAGATTATAACAGATGAGCACATTTTGGGGCGACAGTTTACATAAAAAATTTCTCCTTTAACCCTTTCAATACGAATTTTTTTTTATAGATACAAAGTCTTTTATGATGTGTAGTGGTTGCTTATGGTCCAAATAATGTGTCTTGATGTGCATTTCAAAAAAGGATATCTAAAGACAGAGAAAAGTCCTGGGACAGGTTTGTCCCATCAGTAAATATCAGTGGGACACATGTGTTCCAATAGTATCATAATAAAATAAAAAACAAATCATGCAATTATGTAAACTGCACTTTTTAATATCTACATTTATTTATTGAAACGAGTATGAATGTATAGGTAGTATGTTGTGTATGTAGATTAATTCAAATGATATTGCAATTCAAATGCACAAAGAAATATTGCAAGAAGTGCAAACTGTTTTGGTACGTGTCTCCACCTTCTTCTCCACATAGCTTCTGCAACGATGGCGTGTAGTTCCCTCAACCGGAAGATGTTCTCCAACTCCTGACAACCTTTTCGATCGCTAGGAAGGGCGCCCGCTTGTACTACGACGTTTAACTTTTGCTCGCTCTTTTCCATATGTGATAAGCTGCTCCGCCAATTCAACGAGAAAATTAATTAATGGCATTTTCGTATGCCTTGTTTCTTGAACAGGAATCCAAGAATTAGATACGCAAACCATGAGTACCTTTTGAAAAACTCTCTTCCACCATTTTCTGGATTTCCTGTTAGGATCATAAAGAGATGAAAATTGATCTGAAAGATCCACTTCGCCCATATATTTACTGTGAAAAGCAATGGCGTCAGGACATGGAATTTGCATAACGTCTCCTGTTTTACTTTTTCTTTGTACAGATGCTATGGTATCAGTGTGGCAATTGCTGATCAATACAACTTCCTTGGTGTCTTGCCATTTACAAATCAAACATCCATTAGTGTTAAATTTGAAGACATGTTCACCCCTTTCAAACTTTGAGCCATCAAGATTTGGTAGCAATTTCCTATTTCTCAACCAAAGTTAGCGCTAGTGTACGGTAGTAAAAAATTGATCACAACATACAAGGGCTATGGGATTTGAGAGTGTGGAACACAGTTTCCTTAGAACTCGTTCTCCAAGAGTACCTTCGGTCGGAACTATTTCCTTTCCTGAGTAAATATCGAAATGGTAGATGTATCCAGTTGCGGATTCGCATCGTTCCCAAATCTTGACGCCTCTTTTGATGGGTTTCATTGGCTTGTATTGCTTCAAAGAAGACCTGCCCTTGAATTTTGTCATAGCTTCATCGATTGATTGGAACACGCAGTCGGTCCGGCAAGTTTTAAAGGTATACTTTAGACACGAAACGATTTCAACAACGTGCTATGTTTTCGTAGCATCTGAAGGCTTTTCTGGGTCATTTATATATAGTCTTGATGACAGAAGCAGAAATCGATCTCGGCTTATATCATTTCTTATAACTGTAAATATGCATGCGTGGTATTCGGTTGTAAGACATGACCAAGTATACATTTCAAATATATATTTCAAAACCCTGTACTGACGGTTTTGCTGTTTTAGCGGAAGAAGAAGCTTGACTGTTGCTATTGAATATTTTTCTGTTAATTATTTCAATTCTCTTATTTGTGCAATCGGTGATTTTTATAAATATACTTATTGGAAAAACTTTGAAGAAAACCTCATGTTCTTTTGAACTCCTATCAATGTTAGCGAGAATTATTGGCTGCTCAAAATTTGGAATCTGTTTTCGAGGCAAGAAATTAATTTTACTGTTGTTCCATACTATACCGCTGTTAAGCAGCTCTTCTGCTATGAGTTCATGCATTTCCCCATCTTGTTCCTCCGGCAAAATGGGCTCCTCTCCTTCTAAATCAGACTCACTTTCAGATGAGCTATCAGCTTTATACGAGTAATTTGGATCAAGAACGCTGTCGTTATCGAAGTCACTACCGCTCTCTGCATCAGTCTGTTTGGAGCTTTAGCCGAGAAAGTTTTTTCTCTTCAAGCGTGCGTACATACAAAAATTCCCAAACGTGATCGGTCGCCTAATATTGAAGACTATACGTCTTCAAACATGAAGTCAGTTAAAATGGATTCTAGAAATTACAATCCTAGAACCAATTATTTCGAACCTTTATCACGCCTACCGGATTCGGACAACGGAGACATAAACTGCGATGAAATTTTAAATTCAACAGTTTCTAATGCAAAAGCAAAAATTCCATCAGTGTGTGTGTTACAGAAAACTTTGAGTGAAATCCATGCTTTGCTTCGCGAATTAAAAATTGGCAATTACACATTAAAGAAAATGAGTATTGGCATTAAAATAATCTGTGAAAGTGTCGATTCCCACCAAAAACTATGCACTCTGCTTAAAATGAAAAACACACAGTTCTTTACTCATGACCTACCAACATCAAGGTCACTTAAAGTCATACTGTACGGTTTAGATGAGTTGTCTGCCGATGAACTTAAAAATGAACTAATATCACTTGGCTTAAAATGCCAAAACGTTAAACAAATTAAAAAACGTAATGAACGTTTCGTCGAAATATTTTACTTAGTGTTTCTTGAGATTGGATCTATACGACTCACTGAGCTTAAAAAAAATTTCAGATCTGTATTTAAAACACAGGTCAAATGGGATTTTGCAAGACGACAACATAATCGTATCACGCAGTGTTATAACTGCCAGATGTACGGTCATGGTGAGAAAAATTGCCATGTAAGAACTCTGTGTTCCATCTGCTTCGAGCACCATAAATCAACTGAATGCACTTCCAAGAACGAAAAATGCGTCAACTGCAGTGGAACACATAAGTCTAAGGATCTAACATGTGTTAGTCGTCAAAGCTTCCTTCAAATGAGGCAGAAGCTTTCTGCCAAAAACAAAACCATACCTATTAGAAGAGCACAGCAGTCTTTTGTACCTAACATCGTGGATTTTCCATCACTACCATCCCAACGCAATGCATCATGAGGTAATACAGCACCAAAAGCCGCAAACACAGACTTCCACAAGACATCGAATGTGTGGTCCAAGTCTACTAACAACATTTATATGCAGAACAATCAAGAGCTTTTTACCCTGGAGGAAATAAATGCACTCACTTCTGAGATGATCATCTTGCTTGGTAATTGTACCACAAAAGCGGAGCAATTTAATACTATTGCCCAACTTGCGATTAAATACCTATATAAATCTAAATAATGAACTCTTGTAGCTTAAATATAATTTGTTGGAATGCTAGAAGCATTCGAGGTAAACAATTAGAATTTTTTTCTCTTCTTAGTACATGTAATATTGATGTACGAGTAGCATTAGTATCAGAAACTTGGCTAAATTCAACCGATTATTTGTCTAATACTATCTATAAATGTTATCGTTTGGATAGGGAAGAGAGAAGTGGTGGCGGTATTGCTGTAGTTATAAAACGTTTGATTGAACACAAAGTACTTCCCATCGTAAGTACAAAATTAATTAAAACCATAGGTATCGAAGTCCCCTTTACTAATGGTCTATCTCTGAAAATTTATAGTGCATATTTTCCAGGTGGGTCAACTTCACCACAAAAACGACGAGATCTCCGTAATGATCTTTTAAAATTACTTAATACAAATGATCTATTCCTTATTGGTGGTGACTTCAACTGCAGGCATAGACGCTGGGGTTGTCTCAGAGCCAACGCCTGGGGTAACATTCTTGCAGACTTAAACTCAAGGCATTCTTTTGATATTCTTTATCCACCAAATCCTTCCTATATTCCAGCTAACAGGAACAGGAACGCATCTACATTAGATCTATTTTTAACTAATATGCCTGACCTTTTCACTCCTCCCATAACACTTAATGAACTCAGTTCTGACCATTTACCTGTTAAATGTAGTGTTATTCTTTCTCCAGTTAAATGCTCAAATCGTATATACGACATCAAAAACGCCAATTGGAAGTTATTTAAAAGGTTAATGCGATCAAAACTGGAAAATGCTTGGGTTCAAAATAACAGTCCAACTCAAATTGATCAAAATGTAAATATGGGTACAAATGCCATTCTTGAGAGCTTTGATCTGTCAGTACCTAAGAAAACGGCCTTAAGTAATGCCTCAAATATTTTACCGCATTACATTCGCAAAAAAACACCTGCAGATCTAGATGGATACGCACGAGAAATGATTTTTATCTCAGCGAATATAAGAAAATGAATTCTTTAGTCAAATTCGCTATTGCTAATTTCAAAAACCAATCGTGGAACGAAAAGCTCCAATGTTTAGACAAGGGCAGCAAGCCATTCTGGAATATAATCAAAGTAATTAAGAAAAAACGTATCTACATTCCTCCCCTTAAAACAGGGGACTCTGTAATGCTCTCTTGTGTTGATAAGGCTAATGCGCTAGCAAACAAATTCTCACTCAATCATTCGATTGCCAATAATATTACCCCACCTATGCACATTGAAGCTTCCGTCAAACAGTCCGTAGATTTCCTTAATTCTCAAACTTTAGATAATGATTTTAATCGCATACCTATTAAAGAACTAAAAGATCTTATAAGTAGGCTAAAAACTAGAAAATCTACTGGCCTTGATGTTATTAGGAATGTATGTCTTAAGAACCTACCACCTTTTGCCCTTACGAAATTAACGGAACTATTTGACTGCTGCCTAAGATATGGATACTCGTATTTCCCAATACATTGGAGAACTGCCAAGATAATTCCCATTTTGAAGCCTGGAAAAGATCTGAATTTAACCTGTAGCTATAGACCAATTAGCTTGCTTAGTTCTTTGAGTAAATGCCTAGAAAAAATCATAAAGAACAGAATTATTTCCTTCTTAGAGAACAACTCTATTCTACCTTCTGAACAATTTGGTTTTAGAGCTACAGTACTACACACCAAGTACATCGTATTACAAGGGACATTAAGAACAATCTATCAGATGGAAAAAGTACCGGTATGATAATTTTAGATATTGAAAAAGCTTTCGACACCATATGGCATGATGGCTTAATACATAAGCTTACCAGCATTAACCTCCCGCTGTATCTTGTCAAAATTATTCAGTCTTTCCTATCATTCCGAAATGTTAAAGTGTCAATTAATCGTTACCTTTCAGGCAATAAATTAATTAATGCTGGAGTTCCACAAGGGTCCGTTCTGGCTCCAGTCTTATATAATGTATACACTTCCGATTTCCCCAATCTGACAAACTGTAGTATCGCCCTGTTCGCAGATGATACTTGCATTTACTCATCTGATGCAATTGGTTTCAATGTTGAAACGAATCTGCAATCAGTTATACATGCTTTCGCATCATACTGTGTTAACTGGAAAATCAAAATTAATGCTTCTAAGACTCAAGCTATCTTTTCCACTCGTAAAAGGAAAGCTTGTTTACTACCAAGCAACAGACTTCTATTGAACGGTGTTCAGATTGAGTGGAAATCGAATGGAAAGTACCTTGGTATATATTTAGACAAACACTTAACTTTTAATCTTCATGTGCAAGAAGTAATTAAAAAAGTCAAAACAACCATAAGAATTCTTTACCCTTTCATATGTAGAAATTCGAAATTGAAAGACACGAATAAATTACTAATTTTTAAGGCTATCTTTCAAGCCATAATATTCTACGGATCTCCAGTCTGGGGTAGGTGCGCGAAAAGTCACTTGCGCAAACTTCAGACAACCCAAAACAAATTATTGAAAATGATCCTAAATCTACCTTGGTTTTTCTCTACAAAAGAACTACATGAAATAGCAAATATAGAAATGGTAGAAAATAGAATTGAAAAGATTTGGAACCAATATAATATATCGTGTCTATCCTCTGACAATGACTTAATCATAAATTTAGCATCATAGTGAATGCAACACTTTTTTCTGTTCTTAGTTTAGTTCAACTAATCATATATTTATTTCTTGTATTTATTTATTTATTCATTCATTTTTCTTGTCTTATTTTTTGCTTTACTTATTTTGTTTGTTTATTTATATATTTATTTATTTATTTACTTGTTTATTTTACTGTTTAATTATTTATTTATTATTTGTCCTTGTTTTGTGCTTTATTTATTGTGTTATTTATTTATTTATCTATTTACTAATTTTTAATTTATCTATTTACTTATTTACTTATTCATTTGTTTACTTATTTATTATTTCTCTTTTATTTATTTATTCTTTTGTTTATTTATTTATTATTTATTTATTTATTTCCAAAATATTAATTAAATAGTACTTAAAGTTTGTACTTTCAAACCCAGTTATGCAACCACTTCTCTTTTCCCTCCAAGGATATCGGGCATAGAACTTATTTTAGTGAAGGTTTTTAGTGGTTTTTCCTTCAAATTTATAAAATTCTGTGATATTATTTTAAGCATTTATAATAATATTTTAGTAGTAAGGTGCTTCAACAAAATCTCTGCAATACGAGCATTATAACTATAAATATTGTAAACATTATGCCACAATAAATAATAATAAAATAAAATACCGCTCTCTGAATCGATGCTCTCCAAAAAGCTTCGTATGTTTTCATCAGGAATCACCCTTGGGCGCTTCCTATTTGAATTTTGTTCCCTGGTTATGATAAACAATTGAATTACTAAATTACTTAATACATTACTGTTGGGACACATGTGTCCCAGCGAAAGTTACTGCTGTGATATATATGTCCCAGATTCAGTTTTTTGTGGATAACTTATATATTTTTTCCGCTTCTTAGTTAAAAACTATTTACTTTTATTGATATTAGCTTACTTTGCCATTTTTCAAGAAGTTTTAGAAAAAAACACACGCAATTCTAGAAAAAACACAACTTTTTCACTCACTGACCTAGCAGGTGCTTCAACACTGAAGCTTGATTGTGCATGAACACAAGATGTAACGGGATCAAACCATACGTAAATACTCACGTTGCACGTGAGACTCTGATGGGAAAAAATTGCTTAACAAAATATAGAAATATTTGCCTTTTAGTAAAACGAGAACACCTAATGGGACGTATGTGTCCCGTAAGTATTGAAAAGGTTAAATTGCTAAATGTAGGCGTAATTCTACTATTGATGACCTCAAGAAACCCAACTTTTATAATGAATATTCGCTTTTTTTTGGGACTTTGAAGGCTCGAATAACATAAGAAAAATAGTCGCGGCAGTTAGTTCACAATTGTTTTATTCCGACTAAAAGAAGGAGACTCGGCGATGCTCTGATCGCTGATCTGATCAAACAAACATTTTCAAAGAAATTATTATCAGGAACTGTTGAAGTAAACAGAATAACTTGACTGTCTCGCTAAAATGTATCCGCAAATATACTTGATTTTCTCCTTCCATATTGTCCAACTTCTTTTTGTTCAGGTCGTGACAACCTCGAGAGATACCGCATTTTCAATAAACTACGCCGATACTTTTGTTGAAAAAAATTATTCTGAACTTAAATACTTCTCGGTTATATCAAACTACCAGCTTTTCATGGAGTTTGGCTTCTAACTCTTCGTAATCCGTCAGATAAGAAGGAACTGTTTCACGACTAGAACAGGATGGTGCAGAAAACAAAAGCACTTCGGACACTTTGAAGGATGATAGCTGTCAAATGCAATGCACATTGCTGGGTGGCTTCGGCATTCTGGACAGACAACTCATAAAGGACAGTATGTGGAGATCTTTACTGATGAAAACAACTTAACCCAGCTTCTAAATTGTCCCACGTGTATACCCAACGTTGACAGTCAGACCCTGCTTATATCCTGGGCTTATTGGTAACACCTCACCCTGATAAGAACGACGTTTATGTGCTCCCACCTGTAGAATCAACGGTCCACTGTATCTAATCAGCAAATACCGACCAGGCTGTTAGGGAAAAAATTCCTAAAAGAACATTACGGCAATACGAGAAAGCCAATCGGAGCAGACTTAACAGCTTTTTTCAGGAATTTCAACTGGTTGTTATATTTCTTTGATAACGATGTGAATGCCGCAGGTAATACGATCACAGACGCTGTTCTCTTTGGAATGAGGTCCTTTATTCATCAACGATTGATTAGTATCAAACCAAAAGCAAAGGCATGTTACGACTCAGTGTTTTTTCGATATTATAATACCAAACCGTCAAAGGAAAACTAAAATAACTTCAAACGAACCAGAAATGACAGTAACTCGTATCTCAAACACGTGAAATTCCTATACGACAAAAAACTGAAGCAACAAATATTGTAGTAATGAAGTAGTAAAAACATTTGTCCATGGTTTGTAACCTGCTCCAGTGAATATGTGCTTTCAATATCCGTTGGACCTCAAGAACCATCTGGCGTAGCACGGTAGAACAGCCATGTTTCCTCGGCATTGTAAATGTCATTAGGACTTCATAACTTTAAGGGTTCGGGAGGCTTACATAATTTCCACTTGCTTTCTGCAAGTGCATGTGCCTTTTGCAATTTGATCTCGTGTCTGGTTTTTCATCACGATAGCCAAGCATCTGTAGCATTGGAATTCAATATTGCGCCACTAACAGGAACACCTCTTCCCCTTACAATAGAAAACCATTGGTCCAGTGCCTCATCAGGATCTGGGTCCTTTTCTCGTCGTTTCTGTTTTCTTGATTTGCCGTGCCATTTTCCCCATTCCTGTCGCAGATTAACTTTTTGGCTTTAACATGTGTTATTCTAGAAGAGTTCGGTGCTCTGCCAATGATGTTATTGCTTTTGCTGTTGTAAATTTTTGAAAACCTAATTTACAAGCAATGCGGCGATATTTTTTTTATCTAAAGGTGTACAAGTTGTGTGAAGAATATGTCCCGAATAAATGCCTGCTCTCCACAATAGGCCAACAAACTCATTTCTTTTTCGTTTCCCTTTTATTTTATTTGTCCTAGTTAAGCGGATATTCTGATAAAGCAATGTTCAAATAAAGCAGAATCGACTAACCAAATCCACTGGTCCGGGTGGTATACTAAAATATATCCCCTTCTTCTAAATATCTTTTACATCAATCCTATATGGAGAATAGCACATGTCCAAACAATCTCTAAAACAATGCAGATCTTCTTCTTCCTCTTTTTCCATTATACATACGCCCCTGCTTACCAAGGTCATGGAAGCGCTGAAGATCCAAACCATGAAAAACCGGCAGTACGATTTTCGTAGCAACATGTTCACTAGACCTGTTCCACCGAAAAGTGGAACCAAAGCTCACATAAATCTGGCGATTCCAAGATAGTTGTACTTGATATTTTTTCTAAGGCATTTGGGATCGGCGACTTCCTTTTGCAATGAATTAGAAATTATATTTCGGAAAGTTCAATTCAAGTTGTCTTGTGCGGTTTCAAGTTTGATATCGGAAAAATAAATCTTGGTGTGCTTCAGCGCTCCGTTCTGTTTTTGATACCCATTTTTAATTTTCATCAACGATCTCTAGTCTACTACTCCTAATCCAAAAAAATTCCTTTCGTAACGAAAGTACTCTTACTCCATGCTTATCATGTTCGTTTTCGGACTTGTATCCCTGTTCTTCGTTTGTAGAACGGAAACGGCAGCGTTTGCTAAGCCTACTTAATTTCGATACTAGTAAAATAAATAATTACTTAATCACTCATAGAGTGGAATTTAATGTATTCCATACACATAATGCTGTCTGTAGTCGTTAAAATGAACTTTAAACACCCAATGAATACCCATGAATGCAACTTGCATCGTCGAAACCAAAACAACTTCCCATTCTCGATATGAGTGTAAATAATAACCTAATGATGACCACATATTCGATGCCGTCAAAAATGCTGTAAGGAATACTTCCCCCCTAAGATGTGGCAGTATAAAGCCCACATCTGCTCAGATGCTCCTAGGCCCTCTTTCCCCTTGCTAGATATAATCCAAAACCGTGCGATAAACCCATAGGTGATGCTAATGTCACACTTTTGAAGGTTCTCTGAAATATTTGATTCTTTCCTTAGCTATACTACTCGCTTCTGGAATGCCTTTCCAAGCTATCTGTTTCCTAGTCATTATTAGCTGCAAACATTCAAAACCAACGTACATATATCGGTAGGTACCTCTCGTTTTTTCTCCCTAATTTTTCTGGTTCCCATTATGTCTTGTTTAAGCTACATTAGAGTTAGGGGTATCTGGAATTATCATGAACACATGTAACTCTAAATGAAATCATACATCGTACCAGCACACCAGAAAACTGCTTATAGCTGAGGACCACACTAGTATTTGTTTATCCTAATATACCGACTTCTTCTAGTGCTACTACGTATTCGTGTCTGTCAAGATTCAAGAGGTGGTCAAATGTATCTGATACAAAAGAATGTGCTTAGTGCAAAGTCTGCTTTAAGAACAATCAAAAGCCAATTGAAGGATATTTTGCTACAATGACGTCCTGATGTTCCACTTATTGTACTACTTATTGTGACTTAGGTACCAGTTTCTAAAAAGCGCTCCCGAAAGCCAGCGTGTTTAATTTAATAACTTCACATTCACTTCACGCACAACCTCAGCAATTCGTTTGTTGGCAGAAAACACACGAAGTTGCAAACAATATGAGTTCGGATAGTTCAAAAATAAAATGTGATATCTCAAGCTAAGCTTAAATGCATCTACTCCGCAAAACGCTTTTGTGTCCTTTGAGGCTACATATTCGTATATATTCATGTGCATTCGCATGACTTAAAATTAATCGCTTCTAATGACTTGTCCCATCCTAAGTGCAAAGTCTTGACGACACATGGATTGGGTAACTTTGAACTTTTGACAGTGTCGTAAGAACACTTCTGTTCGCATGATACTAATCCTGTTACGGCTCTTTTAACTTTTTTCTCTTCTCTCAAAAATGCACTAAATAGTCTGTTACATTTTTTCCAATACTAGGAAAATAGATAAGAACATTTGCTTTTAGTCTTGGTCTCAAGTATGCACTTAGCTTGTGCAAAGGCTTCGGAAAAAAAATTTCCTTACTTACCCGTCTTCAAAGTAGAGATATGAAAGGTAGGCTATTGTTAAAAGTTCTTTACTTTTCTGAACGACTTTTCACAATTGCACGGAATAACAGTTCTTTTTGCTGGAAATGAATTCCTTTGATCCTCTTCGTCGAGTTCTAAATCTGGAATCCACATTTACGGCCCATCTCGCATTTCATTTACCTAAGCAAAATGTTACTTCCATATCCTGACTGCCGCTGCCGTTGCAACTGCTGCCGCCGCTGCCACCTCTGCTGCTTTTCAACAACTTAAATTGCAAAAGTTTCCGCTACAGACAAACGAGCCACGAAACCACAACCTCTTTTCTCCTACAACTCTATCCAGTACCCGCGAAATAGGATACTTTCTATGTTTCCTGATATCTGAGCGCTCCACAACTCATGTAATTTATACGAAATAGACACAGCCACAGACATATTCGTATGGAATTGTTATGGTGCTAGATATGCTTGTGGTGGTCGTATGTAGCTTCTAGGATAGAAAACATCTTCATCATTATATAGATGTCTCTATGGAGGAACCACAAGGGAAAAAACCAGGATGTTTTACGAATAGATCTTCTGCATCTGTTTATAGTTGGTTTTAGGTTCTCCTTGCTGTTAATTCTACGAGAATGTAGTGATGTCGGTCGTCGACGAGGTGGTGGTGGTGTATTATTTTATTTTATGGAATGTTACGATATTCCTTCGTTGGATAAATGCATTTGTTCCATGGAGGGGCTATTACTCTCATGACAGTTAAAAACAGTCGTGAAGTCACTGAACTTTTATATCATTTGCGAGAGTTCATAGTTCCTAATTGGATTAGCCAGACGAATGAAGGTGCTGCACGCGGATGTAATTTTGTAATAAATGGAGATCATGGGATTAAAGCTTCCAGCCTACGACGATAAAGGCAACAATTTGAAAAACTTTAGCGGATTTCACTAGTTTCTCTTCAATATTTTCCTCTTCGTTCAGGAAACATTTGACTTTTTTCAAATTTCCCGATTCCCATGTGCCCTAATGTCTATGAAGTCACTTGGAGAGAAATTAAATTTTTATCCCTGTGGGTAGTTTCAAAAGCAGCCAACACAAAAATACAAAAACTAACACTTCAGTTGACAAGTGTTTACATTAAAAATTTTGATTAAGAAATTATGTGGCACTGAATGAAAATGAGAGGAAATGAAACACTCGTAACGTATTGTATTATTTTTGCCTTGAGAATGTAGCTATGTACATAAAGATTTTTGTTGGGGAAATAACCAATATAGCTACTAATAATGTCTATTTCAGTTAAGTACGGTTTAATCTACCTCTTAGCTGGGGAAACAGCATCTACTAGAAAGAAATTTTTTTCACCAGCATAGGAAACTGAAAGTTTCATGAATGGATCTGTGTTTATCCATCAAAAAATTAGTAGGTGTTAATCTTCAGTATATCACGCTACAACTAGTGAGGTAAGGTTCCATGCATACGACCCTACCCATGGAGTGATTGCTTTTCTAGAGCTATTGGCATTGCCAATGGTTGAACCACAATGAACTGGAATTCTAGTATTACCCCAGATTTTTGGTTAGAGAATATGCAGTTGAGATCTGCATTGAAACATAATTGGGAATATACGGCTTATTTGAGATCAAACGTACTCAGATAACTACTACTTCTTCCAAAGTTGTGGATACCAAGACGTGTGTTAGAGCCGACTAAAAATTATTATGACTCTCCAAATTCACGCATGTCATCCTTTAACAGATGTCATATTTGTGCTCCAAAGTATCATTTCGTTACTTCGAAAATGATTACGAGATATGTAAGTGAAATAATCACTCCATAATGTTGCCTTGCAAGCGACACACTAGAGAATATCGGGGCTGTTCGTGAGTCAGTGAGCCAAGTAAGACGATTTCTTGGCGTTGTCCAGAGCTGGCCGTAGCTCAAGTGGTAGTGTATTAGCGTCCCAATCGGAAGGTTCGGCGTTCAATCACCCGGCCTTCAATCAATCGCACCCGAAAGCATCCTTTTTTCAGTCAACTAAATGTAAGATGAGTGGTTGCAAAGAATACAACAACAAGTCCAATTGCACTAATAATTTAGTCTCCCTATTAAATGTTGGATACCACCCTTGGAAAGAAATAGCCACTGAGCCCAAACATCTTTCTTTCTCTCTGTGTCGAATTTTCCGAAAGCATGCTTTGACATTATAAGTGTAGTCGTACCCACTTGAGTGTTAGGACTTGGCTATACGTTGAAGCCATATGACCGTCGTGCACGTCGAATTTTCACTGATTGGTCTCTACTAAAGATGGTAGAGCATCCGGATTTTTACAGCAAAATCATCCTCTGTGACAAGTAACATCCCCGATTAAATTGCTTTTTTAATCAGAATTGCTGCATTTAGTCAGGCCCAGGTGTCCCAACACCAGCCTCAGTTACTTACTTAGATGACACTACAGTACAAGGTGGACCTGGGCCTCAACCAATAGTAGTGTGCAGTTAGGGCGGTCTCTGGTTAACTGCCTGCAGTTGCACACTCCATGGTGGTTGAGGTCTGCCTCCACTTGCACGTTCCACCTAAAACGAGGTCTTCCTCTAACCCTTTTGGCTGGAGAGTTGGTGTTCATTCGCCCATTAGGTTCTAGCCATTTTAAGCGGCTAATGTGTACTTCTCTGACCTGGTTAGAGTCACTGCACAGCTCGTAGAGTTCGTGGTCAAATTTCCTTCTACAAACCGCGTCAACGTAAACGGAGCCAAGAATCAATAGAATAATTTTAAACCGACATTTGCTGCTATCGCATAAATAAAGGCTGAGATGACGAGGACCATTTTACTCATTTGCTTCTTAAGCCGAAGAAACAGCGATTGGCAAGAGTACTGTTAAGAGTAGATTAATTTCTGATGGGATATTATTATCAGATTTAATAGCGGAGCCGGCGTATACAAGTTCCTTGACTACCTCAAAGTTTTAGTGGTCCAATCTGCCTTCTTGATGACGGCATACTTGTCCTTAGTTCTGCCCACAAATACCACTTAACTCATTCTTGCCATTCCTGTTCCAATACCATTAATCAATCCAGTTCAATTTGGATTTCAAAAAGGAAAATCAACAGAAGATGCAACCTTATACTCGTAGTTTTGTTCTCATATAATTTCTAAACTTGATGGCAAAAAATGTACATTTATGTATATTTATTGATATAACCAAGGCGTTCGACATGTTCAACCATAAGTGTTTATTAAGAAAATTGGGAAAAAAGCTTTCGTGGTTTTATTTTCAATTGGTTACGATATTATCTTCTAAATAGGTCATACAGAGTTAGGTTAAATGAGAGGAGGGGTGAATTCTGGATGTACCACAGGGCTCGGTTTTAAGACCGATACTATTTCTAGTCTATATAAATTCACTCACTTGCTGTTTTTTGCGGATGATATCGGTTTCACTTACGGTTTAAATAGTCGTGTAGACCTAGTTTTCGATATCAATGGGGACTTAAATTTATTGAGGCATTGGTTTGCCTGACTTCATTTAGTGATAAGTTCTAAAATTAAATTAATGTTCTTCGGCTGATCTTTTACGCACCTGATTGTGATAAATACATATATTGTACTAATTGTACAATTATAAGTCTACGTCTGGTTTTTCCTTTTTCACTTACTGCAGTAGATTATGTTGCAGTGATAAATGTTTTTTGATAAAGTGCGTATACTATTTTATATACTTGGGGCTAACTCTTGATTCTAAAGTGTGTTTTATACATCATATTGATACATTACGGAAGTATTTCCGATTCACGCTGAGACATTTTTTCTATCTGCGTAATGTATGCTCAACTAAACTTTTAAAAATAATTTATTATGGAATTTCTCATAGAATTGCTTTTTGGGGCGGCATGTATTACAATATTACAACAATATACGGCAACTTATTATCTTGCAGAAATTTATTTTAAGAAAAATTTTGTGAAAACCTCGTAACCATCCTACCAACTCTCTGTACCACGAATTAAAAAGTTTCCCATTTCGTCACTTGTATTGTTTTAAATTGTTGAAAACATTCTTCATGAAGTCTGATGATCATAACTTTCGTTTAATTTCAAACTACAATTTACGTGGAAACTCCTCAAATTCATTATCTGTACCCAGCTTTCGTCTTTCTACATATCGAAATTTTTTCTCATTTTGAACTTACCGTTTGTTTAATAAATTGCCTCAGTCGATTACAACAATATCAATACCTAGAATCGTCTTCAAACCTTTAAAACATTGGCTCTTCCAATTTAACTACGAGAACTTAAAAACTCTTATTTCTGATATATTGCTTTAAATTTATCTTATCTATTATATTGTAGATTATAATTTTTTTTTTATAATCAGCGCACGCTCAAGGAGTTTGAGTACCCTTATTATGATTGCACACAGCGCGGGAAAAGGAAATTTAGGAAGGAAGAAAAGAGAGGTACCGATGTACATTGTTTTTAAATGTTTGCAAGTTATAACGACCAGGAAATACAGAGATCGGCAGGGCATTGCATAAGCGAGTTGTACGGCTTAGGAACGAATCACGATATTTTAGAGTACGTCCGAAAATGGGCTGATGAGCATACATCGCGAGATGGATATTACGGTTGAAAGTTTGAATGGGCGGAATGCTAATGGCGAATTCAGTGGAGCACTCGTGGTGGAAATAGCGATAAAACAAAGTGAGACACGAGACATTTCGTCGGTGTTCGAGGGTATTCGAGGGTGTCCATTGATTGACTGATATTAGTATCATCAATAAGTTTTATCGCACGGTTTTCAATCCTATCTAGCAGCTGCAGAGATGTTTTAGGAGCACCTGACCAGATGTGGGTATTGTACTCCAATTTTGGGCGGATGAATGTCTTATATATTGAGGCCAGATCAGAAGGGGTAAAATATTTCTTACATCGCTTGAGGAAACCTAGACATTTCGCAGCATTTTTGGCGACATCAAATATGTGGTCATTCCAACGTAAGTTGTCATTTACACACATACCGAGACTGGAAAGTTTTTCGGTTTCGACGATGCAAGTGCCATTCATAGATAATGCCTGGTTGTTTAAATTTCGCTTTAAAGACAGCAGACAGCATTGTGTTTTGGAAGCATTAAATCCCACTCTGTTGATAGTTCCCTAATTTGTTATGCTGTTGATATCGGAATTTAATGAGCTTAGCATACGCTGCCGTTTTCGTTCTACAGCCGAAGAGCATAGCCGTGAGTTCGGGAACGAATATGAAAAGCAGAGAGCACTGTCATCAGCAAAGGAATATATTGGATTAGAAGTAGCAGTCAAGAGATCATTAATGAAAATTAAAAAGAGTGTCGGGGACAGAACAGAGCCCTGGGGCACACCAGCATTTATTTTGTGAATATCAAACTTGAAACCGTCCAAAACAACTTCAATTGAACGTTTCGAAAGGTAATTTCTAATCCATTGAAGAAGAGAGTCGTCGATCCCAGATGCACGCATTTTCGACAAAAGAGCCTGATGCCAAACTTTATCAAATGCTTTAAAAATATCAAGTTCAACTATCTTGCTTTCGCTAGATTGATGTACGCTTTGGTTTCACTTTTCAGTGAAACATGCCATCCAATCACCAGTGGACCTGTTGCTACGAAAACCGTACTGCCGGTTTATCAGTGTTTCCATGACCTTGGAAAGAAGGGAATTAAATGGAATGGGACTGTAGGAGGAGAGAGAAGAAGATTCGCGTTCTTTAGGAACAGGCTGGACAAATGCTGTTTTCCATCTGCTCGGAAAGAATCTTAAAGCGTGAACCAACGGATTTTTCTCCGAGTATGTATGTTGAGATCTTTAAATACTCTTGCTACTACACGAGTGCGTTGGGATGGAGGATGACGCGGAATTTCTAATGTTTTTGACGAACGACCAAAAATTGTTACTGCCTTTGGGACATTGCAGTATTTTATGGCTCAGTTTTTGGTCGTATTGGAATTTCAAAGTCTTAGGAAAGGCGTTGCAGTTAATTCTTGCTCGTTTGAACTTTTTTCGGTTTTCCTCTGTCGGGTTGGTCTTGAAGGACCGAAAAAATATTTCTCTAACCCTGACGGCCTCTTTACAGCTCGAGTCATTGCATTTTTTTTATAATGTATATAAACTACGAAATAGTTATGTTATGTACAGTTACGTGCAAAATAATAGGGAGAGTCATGGGAATTTTTTAAAAAAAGTAAAGAAATTACAACCTCGTGATTGTTCTGATTTGTTTCAATTTTGTGTTGATTGTTTTGAAGCAAACAACATGACCCAATTTTTACATAAAAATTAAGAAAAATAACTGTTTCGGTTTCTCTTCTATATACTGTGAAAAAAAATAGGGACAGCTCTCAATTTTGCCGGAAACGTCTTTGAATGTTAATTAAAACAAAATATAAATATAAATAAAAACAAATATAATAAATGAAATATGTGATCAAATAGCTGCTTCAATATTTCGTTGAATAGCGTTTGTTCTTTATGACAGCCAAGCAACGTCGCTACATCGAAACAATGAGCTACTTGAGCTTCTTGAACTTCGTGCATTCTTGACGAATGTACTTAAATCATTACTATTGGACGCATTTAATGTCACTTTGAACTCTCGCCACAGGTTCGCAATTGGGTTTAAGTCAGGCGATTTAGAAGGCCATCTTAAAACATTAAGGTGGTTTTTCAAAAACCATACCTTTGCCTGCATCGAAGAGTGTTTAGGATCATTATCATGTTGGAACATCCATCAAAGAGGCGTACTGTCTTCCGCTTAGAGTAGCATGGTATACTTTTATATGTCCACGTAGAACACTGCCGTCATAGTTCCATCAAATCTATGTACAAGACTTACACCCTACTATAAAAAATATCTGATCTAACCCTCCACATGTTTCACAGTCTTGATGGTATATTTACTGCAATATTCCGGGCGCTTCATTGAGAGCAGCGGTACATTACTCGCGTTCTTGACTTAAGATTATTTTCTATAAGCATCGTTTGAATGGTGGAGGTGTCGACGTCCAGGCTAATCTCTTTTCAATGCACTGAATGAAGCAAAAGTGTTTTTCTTTATATAGCGTAATATCCATTCTATGAAAGAGAAGTTTCTGCCTTAGATTGCCACTTTAAGTTATTTTCCACAATTTTCTTTGAGCAGTCTATTATTTTAATCATCTATCGATAAGTCATAACTTTATTGTGGAGATTCTTAATCTGCCTTCTCTCCCATTTTTAATGCATATTTCTATTAAAATCACAAGTTTTATTATGTTCCGTGAAAGTAAACTCTAATCTCATCTATTAGATTCAACAACGAGAAACTAAAACCTTTAATTTAAACGGTTATTCTTACACTTGTTCCAATTATTTTGCATAGACAAAATAGACTGCACTTCGCAAACTAACTACACAATTTGGAATGCATGCTCAATATTTGGATATAGAGCACTGCTCTTTGTTTCACAAAAAGCAAAGATTACGCTCATGTCAGTTTATTTTTATCATCAGAACTAGCTAACTGTGCCTCTGGAGTTAGCTATTGATGCTGTCATATGCGACTTTCGTACTGTGGACATCTGTTCAATTGTAGACTTACCGGGCTTAAAACCACGCTTATAGATGGCAATCAAGTCGTTGATAAATGTTTTCAGGCTTTTACACTAGACAGTATACAAGAACTTGTATGCGATTCCTAGGGTCGCTCACGGGCCGCTCTCGAGCATTTGTGTTGTTTCCCTACTTCACCAAATCATGGGTTTCATGGAAGTGGACAGGTGAAAGCCAGCCCCTCAATTGTTGGCTTTTAGCATCGATGCCACTGGTCTTCAACACCTGATGTTGGCCGCGTAAGAAATGTCGTAGACAAAGACTCCGGCAGATTGCAGCCGTTCAGTGTTTAATTTCCCAATCTTCCGAAGCCAGTTACCCACTTCGTTCTACTTCAGAGCTACGGTTGACCCATTTAGAGTTCATTAGCCACCACCTCTATTTCAGTGACCTGACTATTCCTGAAAATCCTTCCTGGCCTCAGCTCCGAGCATGAATTATGCCTATTCACCGGCCGTATATTTTCCTTCTTAGTTTCAGCCATTTCGTTTAGTTGATTGTAGTGTTTTTGTTTTTTCTTGCTCTAAAGTTTCCAGTGACTACCACGGGGAAGTAAAACAAACCCAATTGATGTGTAATCATGGAGATACTCAGTGAGTAATCGCACACACCCAGCCACCAACGTTATTGCTAACACGCCTTAACTAATTTTTCGTGTGTAATTTGACTAACTACCTCTTACCGATAATGATAGACTTATTATTCTTGCCGAAGCAGCCGACCTAAATTTTATTATCTGAGTTGTACGATACCTTTCATAGATTTTAGCTCTAAAGTTGACTGTTGTTTGAAACTATTTAAATTGAGGGGAAATTATATGCGGTTTAATGTATTTATGCTGGCTCTTTAATGCAAGTGCCATGAGTCAGGGATACTGGTCTACACTAAGCCTATCGTCTAATAAACTTAAAGTTAGAGGCTTATAAGAATGATCTCCAATGATAAGGCAATCAATGGCTAAGATATCATTCGAAATTGGCTTGCTTAAATACCGAATTCGACCTCGCCAACTCAAGTAGTATAAATTCTTGTTCTCTATTCCATTCACTAATTTATATTTGTAGAGCAACAAAAAAGTTATCCGCTGGAGGTCTACATAACAGTCCCGAGACTGACACATATCGTAGATTGTAACTTTAATACCTATAATATATCCATACGATTTTTAGTTAGTACCAACCTTCAAATGATGCGTGTCAAAATTTGATGACGGTTCGATCATTAGTCATCGGGATATTGAAGTTTTAGTGACGCACCTTTTGATATTTTCAAAACCGTGGAAAAACGAGTTTCATACGTTGATAAATCGTAGTTATTTGATGGGAAAAAATACCGTGAAAACTGAAGAATGGCTTGAAAGTTGTTATAAGGAATCTGCTCCTCCGAAAGCAATTATTTGTCTCTAGTTTGCTGAATTCAAATGCGATTATAACGACACAAATGATGTTGAACGCTCTGGGCGCCCAAAAAGGCTGTTACTCCGGAAAATATATAAAAAATCTACAGAATCATTTTGAACAACCGTAAAGTGAAAGTAGTAGATAGCTAACATCGTAAAGGTACCAACAGACAATATACATCACATTTTGCATGGGTATTTGCGTAAGCTCTGTTCGAAGTTGATTCAGTTGATTGACAATTTAGAGAACTGTTTGAAGCAGTCTAAACGAAACACAAATTTTCTCATGTGGTGTGTGAAAATTGACGGAATATGGATCCTAAAAACCTCAAAAAACTACTCGCCGAAAAGAGATACGGCTCCAATGAAGAAGTGATCGTCGAAATTGAAGCGTATTTTGAAGGGTTGGACAAATCGTTCTATAAGAAAGTCATAGAAATATTAGAGCGCCGCTTGAATGATTTTTTCACTCTGGAAGGAGACTTTGTTAAAACGTTGTCTGCCACATGACCCACCGGTAGGTCATAGTATTTTTTCCCAGGTTGCCACATATACCAAAGGTGGGTCATACCCTATATCATCGTTTCTCAATCTTTTTAGTGTTGCGACCCCCAAAATAGATAAAAGTCAGGCAGCTCACGACCTCTTAAAGCCGAAAACGCTCATTTAATTTGGTGTTAATTGGGGAATCGTGTCACCGAAAGGACACACTTCATTCGATTATATTGTATATATATATATATATATTCATAAACATTATTTTATTTTTCTCACAAGGAAACAAAAATATTAAACCGATACTTTTCATAGAAAAAATAATCAAAATTCAAGTGAACAAGTACCTAACTGTTAATCTTCTTTATTTTCATGGCGTCGCATTGTCCACACATACATACATATCTGTGCTTATAATTATTATGCGCAACAGAAGCAGTTCGGATATACACGTAAGCAACGCCACACTGTGTGTCGTGTTTCGTGTGTAATGACACGAAAAAAGAACAACAATACTCGTACAAATATAGTTTTCTTGCGCAGGTTCTTAATCTGCATTTATTTCTCATAGCGGCACACAAGAGAGATTCACAACAAAAATTAATTCGTATTATTGGAAATAAGTGCGTTTTGCTATTTATTTTGTTAAGTATTGTATAAGAATAATTATTCTAATTTTTCTTATTATTAGGAAAAAATATTCAAAAAAGGATAAGTATGTGACAAAAAGAAATGCGCCGTCTGCAAACTTGTATTCTTAAAGCAAGTCAGAAAGACAACGCAACACTTCAAGCATCCTATTTGGTAGCTCTAAGGGTGGCCAGGGGTCGAAGACCCACACGATAGCATAAGGCCTAATTTTACCCGCTGCTATTGATATGGCCAATGTTATGATAGGTCCGGAAGAAGCGAAAATATTGAAAACTTTTCCACTTTCAAATGACACCATATCAAGACGAATTAATGAAATGGCCACTGATGCGAATTTTTCGCTGTTCAATTTAACGAGTCAACGGACTTGAGAAACTTGGCATAATTTTTATGTTTTGTCCGATACGATGCGATGGGTTAATTAAGGAAGACATGCTATTTTGCAAATCGATACCAGGTCATGCAACTAGACAAGGACTTTTTGAAGTGTTTACTGAGGTAACGAGAAATGAAAAACTGGACTTAGGTAAATGTATTTCCGTGTGTTCTGATGGTTTAAGGGTAGTGATGCGATTACATGAGAGCACAAGCGTTCTCACTTTAGCCTCTCACTACCAACTCCTACTCTCACCTCCACGTTGGTGATTGGTACCTAGTACCTCGACTGGAGATTGGGTAACCAACCCCTTTGGAAAGTCGTTGGGGACAGCGGACGAGAGAGAGGGGGAGGAGTGGAGTCTCACTAGGGCACTTCCTCTTGTTCCAGGCGGCAGCGGAGGAATTCCCTAGATGGAATCAACGGTGGCGTCTACAGTTCCAGTCAGGCTGAACTATTAAGTGTAATCCCTATATGAGCTGCTTCGACGTATTCGGATACCAGGTCAATAGAGATCTCCAATACTGAACCAGGGTGTTGGAAAAGAGTTGGTGGCGGATGAACCCTTAATGGGTCAATGGCAGCGCTCATATCCCGAAGTGGGTTACTGGCACCGGAATATCCGGCCTGCTGTCCTAAGGTAAAGTCTAGGGCCTGGTCCTCCACGTTGGGGGTTGTGCCGTCGGGGTAACTTCCCGACCATGCAAAAAAAGAATAGTTATGAGAAAGACACAACCAGCCTCGGATAATGGAACTCCTCAAATGGCAAATATGCCCGGAACGTCAATGGACTACGATATGAGAGTATGTACCTGGAATGTGCGAACGTTGTACACCCCAGGTGCTACTCAAAAACTTGAATCTGTCCTCGAGCGGTATAAGGCAGATATTACCGCCATTCAGGAGATACGATGGATAGGATCAGGTATGATGAAAAGAAAAAATTGCGATATTTATTACAGCTGCCATAAAAGATTGCACGCATTAGGATGCCGATTCGTCGTGTCAAATCGGATCAGGTCAAAAGTCATTGACTTCAAACATTGATAAGTGATCGCCTGTCTGTGATCTGCATCAAAGCTACCTTCTAAAACATAAGCCTAATATGTGCACACGCCCCTACCGACGAGGCTGAAAACCCCATCAAGGAGGAGTTCAAAGTTGAGTTGATGTCAAAGTTGTACTCGGGGACTTCAATGCTAAAGTCGGAAAGGAAAACATCTTTGGCGGATTAGTTGGTAAGCACAGAATCCACGAAACGACAACAGACAACTGCTACCGACTAATCGATTTTGCAGCAGCTCGTAATACGGTGATAAGTAGCACTAGGTTTCCAAGATTAAGGATCCACACAGCAACCTGGCTCTCTCCAGGCGGTCGAACCACCAACCAAATCGACCATGTGCTAATTGATGCGAGGCACGCATCCAACATCCTCGACGTGCGCACATTCCGAGTGTCAAATGTTGACTGTGACCACTTTCTTGTTGCGGCTAAATTCAGAGCTCCACTGTCCAACGAGAAGAAGCTGCGAACCGCCCAGAAAAAGAAATTCAACGTTGGACCCCTTAGCACACCTGAAGTAGCCAGAGACTACAGAGAGCGCCTGAGTGAGAAACTCTCCACTGTGCACTCACCTACCACAGACGCCAACCATCAGTGGTGCCAGTATCGCAACATCATCCAGGAGGTAGCCGAAACCACCTTAGGATACCAACCACCCCAGAGAAAGAGCCCGTGGTATGATGATGAATGCGTTTACAGGAAAAAGGTGACAGAAGATGCACACGAAAATGCTGCAGCGCAAAACAAGGGCAGCAAGGGAAGAGTATCGAGCCAGGAGGAAGGAAGAGAAGAAGATCCTGCGTAGAAAAAAGAAGGCCTACGCAGCATCCCAGCTCAGGGAGATCGAAGAGTCTCGTGATCGGAACAACATCCGGAGGTTTTAAAAGAAAGCCAAGCAACTGGCTGCTGGCTTCAAAACCGGAATACAAGCTCTTCAAAACACCGAAGAAAACCTAGTCACCGAAGCACGGGGAATAGTAGATGTGTTTAAGCAGCATTTCCACCATGGGAGGCCGTGGTGTAGTGGTACTAGCAATCGCTTCTCACTCGAAGGGTCCAGGTTCGAATCCTGCCCATGACAAGTCAGTTTTTCATTTGTGTAATTGGAACTTAGACAGAAAAGTTCTGCATGTGAAGGCATAACACTAACACATAGATTTGGCTGTTGTAGAGTTTTCAACCACAAAAACTAGTGCGAATTATAACTTCGAATCACTTTGAGTGAAGAAAAAAAACTCTCCGTCCTATTCAGACTCCCACCCCTGTAGATTGAATATCGAAACCAAATACACCTGAGTTTCAAACCACTACAAAAACAATTTTTCCTTTCTCCTTCTTCTACCTTTCAGCCCGCGCCCTGGCAACAGTAAAAGGATATCTAACCCCTTAGGCGCGCGTAAATTATAAAAAAAAAGCTGCTAAATGGACATCATGTAGAGAGAGTGATAGGGCAAGAATAGAACCCATGTCCAGTCAATGAAGAACCAGTTCCACCACCCAGTATAGAAGAAGTTGGCTTAGCTATAAAAAAGCTTAAGAACAACAAGGCTGCAGGCTCTGATGGTTTACCAGCCGAGCACTTCAAATACGGTGGCGATATTTTGGTAAGGCGCATGCACCAAATCATCATCCAAGTATGGGTGGAAGAAAGCATGCCCGACGACTGGACTATCAGCTCCATATGCCCCATCTACAAAAACGGCGATCCTATGTCTTGCTAGAACTATCGAGGCATATCCCTGCTTAACGTCGTATATAAAGATCCTATCCAACGTACTATGTGAACGTCTCAAACCGTTCTGCAACACACTAATCGGAATGTACCAGTGTGGCTTCCGGCCCGGCAGATCGACTATAGACCAATTTTTCACACTGAGGCAAATCCTCAAAGACCAACGAATTTCAAGTCGAGACTCACCACCTTTTCATCGATTTCAAGGCCGCATATGATAGCATTAATCATCAGGAGCTTTATATGGCGATGGCCGAATTCGGGATCCCGACAAAACTGATCCAGTTGTGTCACGTGACACTGGAAAACACGCACTGCAACGTGCAGTTTGAAAGTAGCTCCTCCGAACTGTTTCAAACATGTACAGGATTCCGGCAAGGTGATGTGCTATCATGTGAATTCTTCAATCTCGCCCTAGAGCAGATAGTACACAGGGCAGGTGTCAACACGGAAGGCATTATCTTCAACAAGTCCGTCCAGCTCCTGGCATATGCGGACGATATTGATATCATCGGGCGCTCGCAGCGTTCCATGATAGAGGCTTTCACGACGATTGAAGAACAGACGAAAACAGACGTTGGCCTGGAAGTAAACGAGGACAAGGCCAAGTATATGCTATCAACAAACAAAGAATCATCTGTCTAGGACAAAACGTCACTATTGATAGTAACAATTTCGAGGTAGTAAAGGAGTTCATCTACCTCGGAGTAATCATGAACTCCACGAATGACTCCCTAGTGGAGATCCAACGAAGAATTACCATAGGAAACCGCTGCTACTTCGGTTTGACAAAGCAATTGGGTTTAAAACTCCTTACTCCAAGGACAAAATGTACGCTTTACAAAACCCTTATCCTGCCAGTTCTACTGTATGGCGCCGAGTGCTGGACGATAAGCAGGAAGGGAGAGCTAATTCTGGGCTCCTTAGAAAGAAAAATTCTTCGATGGATTTTTGGTCCTGTGTGCTAGGAGGGCGAATGAAGGAGAAGATATAACCGCGAACTCTATGAGCTGTACCAAGATGTGGATGTAGTCCAAGAAGCCAAAATACGTCGACTACATTGGCTCGGCCACATCGAGCGAATGGACAACAATGCTCCAGCTAAGAGAATCCTCGAATCTCAGCCCTCAGGTTCGAGACGACAAGGAAAACCGGACCTACGTTTCAAAGACTAAGCTATCGTAGATGCCAGAGCGCTTGGTCTGGATAACTGGAAGCAGCGTGCTCGGGATCATAAAGGATGGAAGGCTGAAGTGTCTCAGGCAGAGACACTCCACGGGTCGGGAGCCCATTAAGTAAGTAACAAAGTAAGTGTTCTAATGGTGCAAATGTAATAACAGGAAAGGACGGTGGTTTGGTAGTAAAATTAAAAGAAGTGATGCCAAATATGGAATGGAAGCACTGTTTCTTACACAGACACGCGCTGTTTTGTCTGAAACTGTAAAAATAGTAAATTATATAAATATAAATATAAATATAAAAGATTGTTTTCCATATTATGTGAAGAAATGGGCTTCAAGTACAAGTCTCTCCTTTTCATACTGAAGTTATGCGGTTGTCAAGAGGAAAAGTTTTAACACGAGTTTTTGAATTGCGAAATGAATTGAAATTCTTTTTCAAAGATCAGAACAACAAATTTTCAGTATTTCTTCAAGATAAGTTGAATATTAGCTTACATGGCCGTGAAAAAAATATTTTAATAGTGAAAGACAAAGTTAATTCGTTTATTAAAAAGCTTGGTACCTGGATCATTCATCTGGAAAAACGAAATTTTGATGTCTTTGATTTAACTGCTTCTTACATCGACAAACACATTAATTGAGAAAACCCTATTTTCAATCGTGTTTTGGACACTATAAAAACACATATAAGAGGATTGAAAATTCAGTTTTAGGATTATTTCCGAGATAATAACGATGGCTTATCGAATAGAGGGGTTCTTAAGCTATTCGATGAAAATACTGCTGCAGCTGCCAAACTGCCTATTGAAATACACAACCAACTCGTATAATTATCAGCTGATAAAACATTATATTTAGAATTTTCATCTCAGGATTTAAAAAAGTTTTGGCTTGCTCGGCGAAATGAATTCATAGGATTAGTAACAGAGGCGTTGAAAACATTGATTCCATTTGCCACTTCTTATCTCTGTGAAAAAGGTTTCTCTTCCATAGTGGTATTAAAAACTAAGTACAGAAATCGTTTGATATCACTGGAAAATAATTTACTTTTGTGCGTTTCAGACGTTGATCCACGAATAGAAAAGATTTTAAATGTGAAACAAACACAACCACCTCATTAATTTATTATAGAAATTTTGTTTGTTCTTCTTAATGCGTAAGTTAACGTTACCTTTCCGGGGTAACGATACACCAGCCGGTGTATCCTGAGGTAAGCTAATAAAGGGTCCGCCATCTAACGTTTTTTTTTCAACTAGTGCTTATTTAGTGAATGGTTACAGCTCATGTCTGATTTGACAGATAATTAGTTTTATCCTTCCGGTTAATAACGGAAAATAATTAAGGAAATAAAATGCTTTAAAACTGAAAAAAACTGCACCCCACAAATAATAGTCCAACGGTGTCAAATCGCAGCTCCGCGGTGGCCAAATGACATTAGCTCTTCGGCTGATAATGCGATCTTCAAAAACAGGGCGCAAAACATCGAGTGTAGCTTCGGCTGTGTGGCACGTAGCGCCGTCCTGTTGAAACCAAATGTTGCCAATATCCTCCTCTTCTATTTTTGTGAACAAAAATTCGTTCAACATGGCCCGATAACGATCGCCATTGACTGTAACGGTCACTCCTTGCTCATTTTCGAAGAAAAATGGCCCAATTATGCCTCTGGGCCAAAATCCGCACCAAACAGTGACTCATTTTGGATGTATCGGCTTTTCAATGTATGCGTGCGGGTTTTCTGTGCCCCAAATGCGACAATTTTGCTTGTTTACATACCCGCCAAGATCAAAATGAGCTTCATCTGAAAAGATGATTTTTTTGGCAAAATCGGCATCTTCTCTAAGTCGATCGCAGGCAATATTTCCCAGTGCTGTTCAAGCGTATACACAACCATATTCGTTCAGCGGAAGGATAAAACTAATTATCTATCAAATCAGGTATGAGCTAAGTGTTACCATTCACGAAATAAGCACTAGTAGAAAAAAAAAGCGTTAGATGGCGGACCCTTTAGATGGGAGTTTCAAACTGCCGGTAATTTTTCGCCATATAATGTATGCTAGAAGGATTAACATCAGAAGGATTACCGCATCCGAAGCCGTGGATATTCTGAGTTTATTTGATAGGTTGCGAAGACGTTCTATATTTTTCAGACTAAGGCCATGAACTTGTTGAAGGTCGATCTTTTGTCCTTCGATTGTTACGTTCGCCATCGTTGGAGGTAGGGCTTCTAAACTGGTTAAGCTAGAGCTCGTGAATGTATGGTTCTTTAGATATATTTTCTCGTTGTTTAGGCGTATAACGAAGGTTCCCATCAAGGTTTGCGTAGAATTCCCTGACGCAAGATCTCCATTGTAGTTTGTAATAAAGATCGTATTCTTACCAATAAGCTCAATGACCTCGTTATTGTTCGTACAATAATCTCGCCGTGTAGTGATTCTCCGGAATCTTCACTAACGCTTCTTCCTTGCACACGGTGGAATTGCTTATAGAAAGACAGTTTTTTAGTACTCCATATGTTTCGTCCTGGCTGATAAGGAATCTGCTAAACTCGATGTCGACTTGCTTCCCATTAGCGATAGTAGGCCTCACTAGGAGTTGATTGTAGTCCCCCTTCCTAACCTTTGGTATTGATAGGATGTATAATAACATGGATTCGTTGGTGTAAATTGATGGTGATCCGAACTCGACTGCTTCAATTTCATTGGCGTAGGGTAGAGTTTCTAACTCTGATACGAGAGTGTTGATCTCGTCATGATTCAGCAAGTTTGTGTTAATAATGCCACCTTTCGCCATTTGACAGGCTCGTACCATCTCGTCGATTTCATCTATAATAAGCAGGATTTGATTAATAACGTCCTGCTGGAATTTTTGAGTATCCGTCGTTTTAATATCGTTGTTAGATTTATCGATGACCCAGTTAATCTTCCTCGTCATATCCTTGATGACGCCAAAAAGTTATTCGTTGACCTTGTATTGGTGGTTGTTGTTCTCCACAATGTCTTGTTGACTTCCCAGGATTTTATTCCAGTCTGCTGCGTCTGGGTTCCCAGCGACCCACTTCCATGCCGAGCCGATCCAGTGAATGGACCTCTGTCTTCTCCGTGGTCTGTTCCTTAGAAGATTGATTCGATCGCTTATTTGACCCAGGTAGAAATTAATAAGGGCCTTCGTATCTTTGTCTTTGATGTGCCTTCCGATGGAGCCGGTGACCTTCCCAATTTGATTTTCGAATTGGTTCAGGTCTATGACATGCACGAGGTTGAAATTGCCGTTGACTATCCACGCTTTACCTTCCTTGATGGAAACTACTGGAGCTGAATATTCGAATATCTGGAACGGGACACGGGACATTGCTATGCAGATTAGGCAGGCCAGTCTGTAAATATTAACTTATCTTTTATGGCTGTGATTATGACAAAACTTTAGGATTACAAAGGTTATAAAATGCTAAGCACAACTAGTCTTACGCTAATGACATTACTTTTGCTGTATTTATTAATTTTTTAATCTGCATTAAATCATCTTAAAATCGTTTTACTTTTAAATGCTAGGTATTGACATATTTATCTAAATCTTTGCTTAGATTTTTGTATTACAGAATTATCTTAAAAATATGTTAAAATCATCTTAAAAGTATGTTAGACTTAAATATTAGATATGAATAATTATAAGTTTATAGGCCTTACATTTTGTGTATTCAATTTTAAAGTATGCATTATACATTTTTTATATTTTTTATGTGGGTTTTATGAACCCTTCTGCCTGTTGCAATGGTAACGATGACTTTATTATCACGCGCTACTTCTTCCTTTCGGAAAAGTGGCTTATTTTTAGCCTGAATGCCTTTTGAGGCTGTGTATATAACATTACCTTTTTTATAAGCCCTTGGAGGCGTTCTTTTTTTTATTTCTATAGAGATTTGATTCTCTTTGTTTTCTTTTTATTTCGTGCTTTAATTCTCTATTAACTTTAGTACGGAAATCTATCATGTTTTGGTAATTAATTCTTTGCGTGCGGTCAAAGAAGATATCGTTTGGCTTTCGCTTTGTCACCGAATGAATTGAGTTATTATACCTATCGACCGCTATATAGAGCAGTTCCTTCAGTCGCAAGTTTCTGTATTCTAATCTGAGGCATCGAAATATTTCAAGTACAGTTGAATGAAACCTTTCAGCCTGACCGTTTACTTCAGATCGACGAACGGGTGTGTGGTAGACCTTTATTCCTAACATCTCTATAAACATCTCTATAAGTAATGAATAATTTTTAGGATTTTTTCACGAAGATGAAGGACACTTCTGTTTGTTATATGGAAAATTTTGCCAAATTTTGAGAATTTATCAATACAGCTGATAAATTTTTCATTCTGGACCTCGATGATGTCCAAGTGAAGGATTTCACAGGGGTAGGAAGGAACGGGAGTTGGTTGAAATTCGGGATGAATTGGGTGTCTATCATATTTATTAGCATTGCAAACTTTACATGATTTGGTGTATCCCTTTATTAGACTATTCATTCGCGGGAAGTAGTACTTCTCGAGTAACTGTTCCTTGTTCTCACGAGGATTTCGATGTGCCATTCTACGTTCGTTCATAATTAACTCGCATACTCGGTCCTGATTTCTCACATCCTCCAGCAATCTTTGCGTTATTCGGATCTTATAATTCGCAAAGTGCTCTAAAAATACCTCCTGTAGCATTGCAATAAGAGACTCTGGAATTTTCATCCCATTTATGACATTCGGTCTAAGTTTGGCTTTTAGTATTTTGGTCAGCTTGGTTTTATCCATATTGTCCTCGGCGACATAGTGTCGAGAGAAACCTGGGTGTGGTTCTTCGTATATCTCTAATCCCCTTGAGGCCCTGATGATTACTTGATTTCGGAAAACATTTAGTGGTGCTTCAACGTGGGGGATTAGATCGGAGCTATCCTGTTCGGCACTATGCACTGTCTGACTATCGGAGTCTGTTGATGCTTTAGCTTCGGAGGCTGAGTTGGTTAGGGAGTCAGCGCTCAAGGCAGTTTCCGTTAAGGAATTTTGTTCGCTGGCTGTTTCAGTCGCAGAGCCATTTTCTGCTTTATTCGAACTATGTGCCGCCTCAGCTCGTGCTGAACCGGACAAGTGATTTACATGACTTTGTATGGAGAGAGTATATGCTACAAAGTTTGATTTACCAGGTTTGTAAATCAATTCACAGTTATACTCCTCTATGCGCGCCTTCCAACGCTTAAGCTTAGCATTATAGTTTCGATTCCCAAGTGCGAAGGTCAAAGGCTGGTGGTCTGTGAACACTCGTAAGTTATCTAAGGCCCAGACTATTGCCAGCATTTCTTTTTCATTCGTTGCATAGTTTTCCTCGGTCTTGTTTAATGACCGTGAAATGTATGCAACTGGTCTGTCTTTGCCTATTTCGCCCTGTGAAAGGACTGCTCCGATAGCGTAGTCTGAAGCATCGGTCGTAAGGTTATAGGTTTTACCGAAATCAGGGAAAGCTAGGACTTCTGATGATGTTAGTAAAGTTTTCAGTTCGCTAAAGGACTTCAGTTCTTTCTCGTCGAGACTCACCGGTATTTTCCTCGATTGGTTTGCCCTTACCTGAGCATTTTCCCCTCTTGTGAGATTAGTTAGGGGTTTTGCGACGAACGCGTAGTCGCGAATGAACTTCCTATAGTATGACGTAAGGCCAAGGAAAGACTTAAGTTCTTTTAAATTTACTGGTGGCAATAGGTTTTGAATAGCGGCAACCTTTTTGGAGTCTGGTCGGATGCCTTCGGGGGTTATAACATAACCAAGGAAATCAACTTCGGTTTTCATGAAGTTGGTTTTTTCGAGATTCACCTTGAGGTTGGCATCTCGTAGTCTGGTGAGAACAATTTCTAAATTTTTTAAATGGACTTCGTCATTGTCACATAAGATGATAATATCATCTATGTACACATAGCGAATTTTGCCTATGTACTGTTTGAGAACGTCATCAATCATCCTTTGAAAGATTGCGGGCGTATTTTTCAGCCCGAAGGGTAACCTGAGGAATTCATACTTCCCGTTCATGGTGGAGAAGGCTGTTTTCGGGATGTCTGATGGTTTCATCGGTATTTGATGAAACCCTGAAGTCAGATCGAGAGTCGTGAAATATTTCGCTTTACCAAGACTTGCTAGTATGGAATTTATATCCGGAATTGGGTACGCATCGGATACGGTCACTTGGTTAAGACGCTTGTAGTCTATCACCATGCTATACTGCTTTTCGCCTGATGGTTTTGGCTTCTTTGGCACGATCCAGATAGGAGAATTATATGGGCTTTTAGAAGGGCGGATAATTCCTTCTCTTAGCTTTTTGCGAATATATGTTCTTGGGTTGTAGTTATTATCTCTGCCTGTATAGTGGTCTTTACAATTTCTCTTTCACTTATGGGCCCAAAAAGAGTCTCATATTTTAGGATTAGGCGGTTCAATTCCGACTTGGCATTCTCTGAAAGGGCATCGCTAAACACGATGTTATTTTTCTTGGAAGGTTCTTCTTTGAGGGGGATGACAGCATCAGAGCACAAGGTTAGAATGTTCCGTTTTCTGTCTATGACAGCCTCAAGTTCTTTCAGAGTATCATCGCCGATGATGCCGTCGAAAGATGTAAGGCCAGGCAGAACGTAGAACGTTAAAAGAGTATTATTTCCAAGCCTTTCGCAGAATTTTCCCTTCACACATTCTGTAATTTTAATCTTGCCGCCTGCCGAATGAACCATAAAGGGTGATTTTACGCGGGTTGTTTTTTGCGATACAGATGGACTAATAAAATTCTTGTTCGCCCCGGTATCGACAAGAAATTTCAGAATAGTTCCGCTTCGGACGATGAATTCTATGTATGGTACGCTGGATAGCCTCCCGACATAAAATTCTGTTCGTCGATGTGCTCCTCCGCGGATGCGGCGTAGGCGTCAACATCATTGGGCACCTCTAGTTGACCCTCGTTGTGAAACTCGTCAGCCGTTTGTACGTTGTAGAGTCTCTGGTGCTTCTGCTGGTAGTTATCGGACTTAGCCTTCCGCTTAAATGGATTACTACCCTGTGGCTTGTTCATATAGTTCACCTGACGTGACTGAATGGACTGGTCGACATCCATTTTCGGGTGAGGTTTGGGCGCACTTGGTCGCGGAGGTGCTTCGTTTTCGCTTGGTTGCGGATGGTTATTGTACTTAGGTTTATCAAACCTATGCTGTGGGAAATTTCTCCGATGAGGCCTAGTTTCTTGTCTGAAGGTCTGGTTTATGGGAGCCGTCACCGTGTTTGATACGTTCATATTATGAATCGTATGACTCCGGTAGTTGAGGTTTTGTATCTCCAGGCAAGCCAAATAAGCTTCCTCCATATATAGCCGTTCAGACCTCGTACGAAAACATCTAGAGCTCTGTTTCGGTAAGTCTCCACCAACGCTGTGACTGTTTCTTGAGAGAAACTCTCTGTCTTGATCTTGTTGATCATTAGAGATAGCTGATGATTTACCTCTGCATAGAATTCATCGAGCTTGGAGCCCCTTTGAGATAGGGACAATATATATGGGAAAAAATATATATGTATATCCTACAACTAGGTGAACAAAGAATATTAATACTTAGCTCAAGCCGATATTTTTGACACTGTGTACTTCCTTTTCAGCAACGCTCAACACTGATTTCCGCACTATAATTTCGACTATTTATATTTATATCATGTATTGGTATAACAAATTTCTCACTGAAATTACAATGCACGTATTTTATACATATTTTTCTTTCGCTTTTTCCTTTTACAAAGCGCTTCCCTTAGGGTATTTTTATCTTATATTCACTTATTTGATCACTCTTTATTTTTCCTTTCACACTCACATTAATTTTAACATGGTGGGGAATTCTTTATCGTCACTGTAATTTTGTATCGTCACTATATTTCCTTGTTCGTTTATATTTTTTTTTCTCCCTTTCGGGTATTATTCCGTAACTATTAGAACAAAAAAAAATGTAAAAGTAAGAAACCGGCCTCTGGAATTGCTGTGTTGATCCCGTTTAGTCGCAAGCGTTTATGATTGCAAGCAAGCTACTAATGGCACATTCAAATTCACATTCGAATCCTTTTAATCACAGGCGAAATCTGCCATGTTCCCATGGGTATGACAGAATTTTGCTGCTGGAGTGTTAGAGTGGTTACTGTGTTCCTATGGGTTCAGCAACGTGCGCTCAGTAGAACGTACTAACTTCCTGTCCTTTATTAAAGGACACAACAATTCACACGGGATAAAAAGATAAGAATTTTAGAAGCCGGTCCCTGCTCGGGCGCCAGTTAACGTTACCTTTCCGGGGTAACTGAAAAAAAACCGAACTCCAACTGTTCGGGAGTAAAACACGTATTCAAATTAAAAAGATTCTTTATTACAATTAAAATACTATACACGCCTATGTCCGAAGTAAGACTGCCACCCCAATCCACACAACAGCTCCTCGTTACCTTGATTCCACCTGATGCTATACGCTGATTTAGCTCTTCCCACGAATAGTGCATTCGGCGCATGCATGTACATGAAATCCATCGGATGCGCGTGTGCTACGTCAGCATAGGTTCCCATGCAAAGTATTCCCACTGTGATCTTCGCAGTGGGTCGGGTTTCCAGGTTGCAGTCTGCTGGATCGCGTTAACTTGTATTGTGTTCGTTTATTTTTGTTATTTTTTGTTGTTTATTAAGAAAATATGAATAAAAGTTTTTTTTTCTTACAATAAGCGTTTGATTATTTTGACCGACGCGACCCCCAGGTTGATAAACGGTGCCCTATATGTTTTTACACTTGAATTTTTCTTGGAGGTCTAGTAGCAAACCTTTTTTTTCCTCATTTGGCATTTAGTTGAATTTTTTTTTTATCTAAATAAAATAAAAAATTAAAACGATTCGTATTTGAATATATAATGATGTTAATTCATAAATTTTTACACAAAACGTTTGTTTAAGTTTAAATAATATAAAAAGAAAAAAAAAATCAAAAAAAGAACTTAACATTCAAGTGGGTATGAATACACTTAAAATGCCTCAGCAAATGTATGGTGGCATACAACATTTAATGAGGAGACTAGATTCTTAGTAGAAGTTAGCTTGTTGTTGCTTTCTATTCAACTACTCATCTTACTTGATTTTCGTTAACTGAAAAATGAATGTCTTTCAGGCGAGGTTGGGATTCGAACACCGAACCTTCGGATTTAGATGCCAGTCCACTACCACCAAAAATCTGGATTTCCTCGCAAGTATTACAAAAAGTCGAAACTTCTTTGGATCTTCTTTGCTGCCTGATTTGATCTTACAGTTTTTGATAACTCATCGTAGCAGTTCGAGAATCGTTTCATAGTTTTACAATTATTTCGGTCTCTTGATACATATTCTTCCAGGTATGAGTCTAGAAGATTGGAGATGTACAATATAAGTTGTTTATACATATGTATAGTGCCTCGCACATTGATTTCCTAATTTGCATAATTTTTATATATATTTTTGTACTTTACCAAGGCATTGACAACAGACAACGCTATTTTGTGGTGTACCAAATTAGCATGCAAATTAATCGGAAATGTCGGTGCCTTGTTTAGCGTGGTTATAATCTCTTATTGTTTTTATCATTTTTATATCTTCACCATTCCGATTACTTTTCCCAGTTTCCATTATCTCAAGGGCATGTTTTGTGCTCATCATTAGTACCTCGCTTGTCTCTCAATTTGGGTACAACAACAGCTATTACATTTCACCTTTTTTCAGTTTTGCATTTGTCACATCCTTCGGATTGCCTACGTGATTCTTACGCAGCATTCGAATTAAATAAGCTTTGTGAGTAGCAAAGCCTTCGCTAATCCAACCGACATATAAAAATTATCAGTGACCATAATTCTACCTTTCTCGAGGTAGAATTCTGCTGAGTCTAGCACTACATATTTGGGTACTATGCGGCGTTGAATTTGTCTGTATAACTTTTTGATTGTGGAATAAATGGAGCTGGTATACGTGTACCTATTAGGATCACATCGTTTATAAACATTCACTCCATATTTATGAAACTTGGCGGAACTGAAGTCTCCTACGCCAAGGAATCATAAACTCATCCACAACAAGAGTCTCTGTAGGAGCTTGAGCGTTCATGAAACTTTTATTAAGATGTTCAAAAAGCCCGCAGACTTTACTTAAGCGTTGCATTATCTGCAAGATAAATAAATTTTAAGGTACGCTGAAAACTATTTCGCGACACCACTTGTGGAACAAACGTGTTTTTCAAAAATGTATCAGTGCTCCAATAATCGTTAATAGAAGGGTATTTGACGATACCTATACACATTAAAGGTCCAAGGAATGTTTGTGTTTTGCGAACGTCTGTGTCAAGCCATCTTTTGATGCGCGAACGAATATTTGTTCGTTGACAGTGTGTCGAAGTATTGCATTATCCGTGGTTCATTTTATTGCCTCTTCCATTAGTTTTGGGAGCCTGTAAATACTCTCATTTGAAAGATCCTGTTAAATAGGGCGAGTTCGAGGAGAGTGTTCTAATCTACTCTAGTCTCAATATAAGTTTGTGCACAGCATACTACTATTATTATACGAATTCCTTGGAGCAAACTGCTCCAGCTTAGCGATGTCGTTTGAAATGGTTGTTTGGGGACCGAGACCGCTATGGGATGAGTTTCGAGATATGTACCCAATGTGGAGGATTGTGCCTCCAGCACCTGAAATCCATATACTACGGAGTTGCATATTTTTTTATGAATATTGGGAGCCCAATTCTTTGAATGTTGGATCGGTTTCTACTAACTATACTCGCTTTATACCTTTGGTGCCTCAATTCGTGCTTTTTGGTTAGTCTAGTTTCGCGAACAAAAATCACATTAGAGACTTGGTCTCAGAGCGCCCTTAATAATATGACTCCTCGTTCAATTTTTATCAGTAAAATTAGGAATATTTAGGGTTCACCCCAGCATATTCGTGGTTAATATTCGTGGTTATTATTACTGAAGGTGCCTTAGGCCTTGGAAACAAAGCCGATTAAATACTATCCAATAGGAATGGTAAGTAAATACCAGCTGGAAAGAACTATAGCAGATTTCCTATAGTTTCACTCGGTGAAACCACTCGGCTGATCAAATTCCTCAAAATGATAATTTGGAAAGACTAAAGAAATCTGATGACACCTACACTGCGTCTAAATCAAAGTACTTATGAAAGTTTGAGGCTGAGAGTTTCATTGTTCGAAACCCACTTCGCAAGTAACCAGATCAGAACCGTTTCAAAACCAGCTCCTATTACCGTACGTGTAGGTGAGCTAAATAATAAAATTCGACATATGTAGTTGATTTCTGGTATCGGTCATTAAATGTAATACACTACTGCTCCCTATGCGTTCAAGCCGGCGAGCACCGAGGGCATATTTCCCGGTTTGTTACAAAAAGTTGTAAATATGCTGCTGCGAGCTCTGCACAGAACTAGTCTCAGACAGGCCCACGTACTGAAACTTTTGAACTTTCAGTGTAGACCTCACATATATCGAAAAAGATGGCTACACGGTTCGCCAAGAGTTTCAGACCAATCTGACGTTCTTCTCACTAAAAAGCATGGAGTACTCCAAGGCATTGTTTGTCTCGGCGAATTGCGGGTTATGGTTCTACTAACCAACAAATTTTGACCATTGAAGTTAGTCTGTAGAGCTTCTTGAGCAAAAAATAACCAATTTTGAAACAAAACAATTTCAGAATTCTGATAAGCGCTTGAGTCGGTCGTTTCTTCAAAAAGAAATCTTTTCAACGGACGGCCATCTACAAGAGGCCATTCATTCGAAAGAGAAACTTTATCCGAATCTCACTCAGCTTCATATGATAAGAACTCGTCCAATGCACTTGAATGGCTGGATTGTTCATCAGACGGAGAATCGGACCCTTCGAGATCCACTTCGTCGATGAAAGAAGCTTCAAGGGCAGAAGAACCTCCATACAATTTTCCTGGATCCATTGCTTATCTCACCAAAAACTTATTTGAACCTATTCTAAAGAAAGAAGAATTAAACGTGGTTTTCATGTGGCACCATACACATCTATGTATGATAGTATCAAGGTGTCACGTGATCCACGGTGGTCATGCTCCTAATACACTAAAAAACAGCACATTTATTAAAAAAAAAACACAGACAACTAATAAATACTAAGTACGAGTAAAACACACTTTTAAACAAAACAACACACTTGGCACTTGGATAATGGTTCTTGATTTACGAGTAAACATGGGCAGTGGACGTTTTAATAAATAAAGTCGAATTCTGTCAATAAATAATATTTTTTCATTTTAGCCTCGGGACTTTTCGAACCACCTGTTATATTTGCAATAACGATTCCTGAGAACAACACAAATGTCGGTTTCATTCTTCCCTTAGATATGCTGGACATTTTAATTCTGCCCAATTTTGCAACCTGGATTCAGTGCAGGTAGCATGACCATCAGAAAATCCTGCTTTCCTTGGCCCAACAAAAGGACCATTAAATAAGAGTTTGTCATGGTAAGACATTATTGTGTAACCATTCTTTTCGGTTCGACCTTTAAGACACAGAGTAGCTTCTGTGTGGCAGAAGAAACTGTTGTTACAAATTCTTAGAATACATTGTGACCTCAGTTTTTCTTTTGCATTGAAATCGGTTCCGTAAAGTAATCGTTTTTTTGATATACGAGTACGAGTAGTACGGGTATACGTATTTTTTTCATTTTCATCCTTTCTTTGAAAGGTCAGAAATGTTCTAGGATATTCTACTTAATGTTTTGCAATAAGCTTTGTGAAATTGAATGTGCAGCACACCCTTATTTCTATTGCTTACCAAGAGGGTGGTGAGCAAAAATTAAGTTGGTAGGATATCTTGAGCGATTTTGTTTTTGGATGTAATGCATCTTTGGTTTGTTGTGAAAATAATTTGAAGGACGTTTATTATGGGCGGAAAATTTGTTGATTGCTGATAAGCCTGTTACCTTTTTATTTAATATTGTATTTGATACTATATTATTTGATTAATAGCTAAATTAAATTTGATGGGGGCTAACGTCCCCAAGCTTAAACTAACTTAAAAACTAGGACCTAAAAATTAACAACAATGAAGGGTTAGGAAGTAAGAAAATGGAGGACGAGATCAAGTTTAAGGCGAGAAGTGCTCAGGTTAAAATAAAAAAAATAAAAAGGTGGGAGGTTTGAGTTGACCTTACGGAGCATGCGGGGGATTGGTTCATTAGAACCATAACAGGTGTGATGATTTGGATTATAGAAGAGACGAGGATAGCGTAAATTATGAGGGTTAGTGTTGAAGGAAATAGAATTGTAAAAGGAAGTGCTATCCACAGAATTAGAGAGCAGTCGATGAATGAAGAGAGGTTATTCAGGCTAACAATTTTAACGCGGTCACTATACTGAGGTAAGATAAAGGTGTCTTCCCAGGGTATTCCACTAAGGGCAAATCGAAAAAAACGACGTTGAATGTTCTAGATTCGGGACATATGAACTCGCTGAAAGGGAGAACACACTTGCCTGGAATATTCGAGAAGAAGCCGGACAAGAGTAACGTAAAGTATTGATCCCGTCATATAAGGGTTGCAAAATTCTTTATACCATCGTTTGATAAAACCAAGCGATGAGTTATTCCAGGGTTGCGAAGGAATTGAAACTGGGGTAAAGGTTGGCCACGTAGTCGAGGAGGAGATTGAATGGACTTTTGCGACAAATATAATTATAGAGGTTTTTTTGAAGGAGCATAAAGTTTCGGGTTGAAGAAATAGTTTTGGAGAACTTAGTGTCGTCGGCGCAAATGGATAGGCAGCAGTGTTTGATAATCCTCTCAAGATCTTTTATAGTTAAAATGAAAAGGAGGGGACCTAGATGGCTACTATACTTTGTGGGACACCAGAAGTGGCTAAAAAGGTGGAGTTGAGAAGGCTGACCTAAAATGAACACTGTAATAACTACGAAGATATCAATTTTAACAATATGCGATCGAAACCGAGGGAAAAGAATTTGAAGAGGATCAGTTGATGTGATATTTTATCGAAGGCCTTAGCAAAATCTGTAGCAATAACATCGATTTCGTTGCCATTTTCTTAGACGGAAAGCGCAAAGGATACGAAATCAACTAAGCTTGTAGTAGTTGATCTACCTTTCAGAAACCCATGCTGACTGGAATATATAAGCGACTTGCACTGAAAGTTTAGAACTTCATATAAAAGACTTTTGAACATTTTAGGTATGTGAGAAAGCTTAGCAATGGGAAGGTAGTTAGATGCTTTATACTTTGAAGCTTTTTTGTGGACTGCGGTTATGAAAGTGGTCTTCTAAACGTGGTGGAATTCCCTTTGTGTGAGAAATAGATGAAATAGGGAGGAAAGTGGGTGCGAAAGATTGGAAGCCCACTTTTTGAGAAATATTGCTGCAAGCCAGTCTGGCCAGGGTAAAAATTCACCATTGAGATTTTGTAACTTTCTTCTATAATTGTTAATCTGTGACAAATATTCATTGTTAATCTGTTTGTCTAGCAGAGAAGCACTAGGGATTTGGAAGAACTACTACGCCAGCAGGTATTCGAATGTATCATTCGGCTGTGAGTTTTAACGCATAATTTTGAGTAATATGTATCAAGTACATGTTGGTCTTAGGAGCACTTGATCGGATATAGGCACTGCAGTCCAATTATAGGCGGCCAAATGCCTTACATATTGTGGTCAGATCTGAGGGGAAAAAGTATACATTACGGTGTCGAATATGTGGTTTCCTACGAAGGTTATCGTTGACACACATACCGAAAATGGGAAATTTTTCGGTTTAGCCCATGGCTCGGTGTTCAAATTTCACTTCAACGACTGCACACAGCATTGTCTGTGTCTGTGTGTGTAATACATCAAATTCAACTCTATGGGTGGATAAGCAATTAGCAATTAGCAATGAACATACGCTGCTTTTTCTGCCGGAACATACGCTCTAATACGTTCTAAAGCGGGTATTCAGTATATTAGAGGTGGAATACAAGGGATTATTAATGAAACTTAAAGAGAAATTCCGGTTACAGGACGGAGCCCTGGGGTACACCACCATTTATTTTGTGAATATCAGGGTTAACATCGTCCAAGACAACTTGAATGCAACCTTCCGAAGGTAGTTACTAATTCATGGAACTTCTTTAACATTCGTCGATCGCAAATGTACGCGTTTTCGACAAAAGTGCCTGTGAAAAGCATTTCAAATATCAAGTTCAACTATCTTGCATTCGTCGGATTGATGTACGCTTTAGTTCCCCTTTTCTGTAGGACATGCCATTAAATCTGGACCCGTTGCTATAAACACCGTACTACTGGTCATTGAGAAGTTTTTGTATTTTAAAATATTTCATGAATTGACTGTTTGTCAGCATTTACCTGACCTTGGATAGTGTATTGGATCTGTAGGGGAGAGAGAATAAGATCCGTACTTTTTAGGGCAGAGAGAAAGATTCTCGTATACCATCTGGACCAACATATTTGGGTTTGCTGATATCTTTTAGTACTCTTACTACAAGTATAATACTAAACGAGAGATTGGGGCCATTGAATTTTCAGCGTTCAAGTGTAAGTAGAGACTGGCTCTGCCCAAACTGTTGCTTTTAAAAAACGACCAAAAACTTCGGTGTTCCTCTGTCGGGTTGTAAAACCCAGATAGGCTCTTTACATCTTGATACGTATCACGTTTTTGGCTTTTTTTTTGGCTTGAAACTCTTCATCGACAAAGGGCAAAGGATTCTATTCCAAAGAGAATAATACAGTCATCATATAAACAGCGGCATGTGCGTGGTTATTGAGGAAAAACAACGATCAATTAAAATTCTTAAAGAAGCTGTTGAGTCTGCTCCAATTGAAATACGCGTCCCTTGGGAGTCATTTCCCTAAATTTGTGGTCAGTGTACGAGAAAATAACTAATATGACACAAAGGTCTGATAATCCTAGAGTATAGTGTAAAGTTTACTTATGGAGTGAGACATTAAATACAAGACCATGGTGTTGATGGTATAACTGTCAACGTCAGGTATTCGCGAGGGCTCTTTTACAAGCAGGGTGAAGTTGTTTTCCGCAGCGATATTTAGGTGTTGGATATTCAGAATGTTGAACCCACTCAAAATTGTGTATATTGAAATCACCCGTAGTAGCGATATACCTACTGAGATAGAGTTCTTTGTATGGAGGCAGATAGCGCATCAACTCGTTAAAGGTCGAATTGCTGCCAGTTTGGGGCTTCTTTTAATACAGCACTAGTGGATTGTTTGCTTACAGAAATGGAGTTTATAGTACATGAAATTAAATTCCAGATTGGAGCAAGGATTACATTCTGGTGGAATTTAGTTAGCTACATAACTAAGCATGAGACAGCGGTAAGACCAGTTCATTACAAGGTAGCTTCAGTCTGAGTGATCTGTGTTTCACCAAGTGCAAAAGCAGTTGACTAATATTTACAGCCATAGGCATAGATAAGTGACTATTATTTAGCCAATATATATTTGCTATGCTCGCTCTGAATTTCCAAGCCATTATAATTCATAAACTCAAAACACACAAACACCGACAATGGTAAGCAAAGTTGTGACGCGAAAATTCTAAAGGTGATTTGCTGGACCAAATTACTGTAGGTACAACTCGATATCCATCGTTTGTTACTGTTTTTGCCATATGATAGTGTTACTCGTATATAACAGCGCCAGTTGAGCACTTTGACCACTGTGGTATTTTTTTGTTTTTTTTTATGCACTTGAGCCAAGTTTGTATATTAATTGGTATAAGTCGGTATGCGAAGTAATCAAACAAGATCGGTTGTTTAAATGTTGTTCGTTGACAAGTTGTTTGCACCTTGTTGTACACCGTTTTTAATGTCGACTATTTCTTGTATTGTATTCATTTTATTTAGTTCCAAAGTTTAAAGCTAATTAACAAAAGCTGTTTAATAAATACGGAATTAAATAATAGTAATCATTCTATAACTTAGAAGTTAGTGTGGAATGACTCCTGAATTCATAATTAAAATGAAAAAAATAAGATCTGATGTGGAGTGATAATTAGTTCACCATTAATACTAATTGACTTCTTAAATTACAAAAAAAAATAGTTAGATTAAAATTCCATAAAATAACATTTTAAACAATAAAGATACGAATATATTTGTACAACTTTAAGATTAATTTGTGCTGATGATCATGATACACTTCTCAAAAAGGATTCAATAGTAGAATAGTCGATAGTGAATAACCAGTCTTTTACTTTTTTAAGAAACGAATGAAAATTAAGTGCTGTTCGGATAAATAATGGTAGCTTATTGAAAAATGTAGGAGCTGTAACGGTGTAAAAATGTTTTGTAAGGCATGCTAAGATGCATATTATTTATACGTAGACTTTATAACTGAGAGTTCCTGCTAGGAATATTACCACTTTTTTTAAGGAATTCTCTCAGCACTTTAAAAACATAAAGGTGTCTCACTGGTTAGATACACTGAGCTTTAAAAAGAGGCCAGCTCTGAGTTAAGCGATTTTTATTACAAATAATCAGAATTAAAACTTTTCGAACTATCAACAAAGGTCCAAAAGAGTTAGTATACGATCCACCCCTACTTGTGATGCCATATTGAAACTTAAAGTGATCAAGACCGTAGTATATTCATTTTAAAACTTTTTTGGAGCAGTATTGTTTAATTAAGTACATCTTCCGTATCACCAAAAACATATGGGATTTAATGGTTAGGATATGGTCTTTCCAATTTAAGTTGTAGTCGATAAGTACCCCTAGGTATCTATTTATAGTGTTGCACTGATTCAATTATAAAACAATCTGTAGAACACTGAAAGTTATTTATATAATTACCTTTTCCGCGGCTATGAATATCTAAGCAAAACTTTTTACAATCATGTGCGTGGAAACAGAGATTTAAATCATATAAAACATTATTAGTCTGGTATGTAAAGGCTATGTCGTCTGCAAAAGCAGGGATGTTCCATTTAGCTTCAATTTAAAAATGGAATTTATATAAATTAGAAACAACAAGGGACCAAAAACTGAACCCTGCGACACGCCATTTAAAAAAAAAAAAACGAGATTCACTAAAATTTCCATTTATGTTAACTTTTCATACAACTGACTACACATCAGAATAGCATCAGTTGACATTCCTGTTCTAATTCCAAACTGATTACTACTGAAAAAATTATGTTTTTTTTAAAAAATAACAAATTGCGTGATTTGAAAAGTTTTACGAAAATTTTTGAGAAGATTGGTAGTAAGGAAATGGGCATGTGGGTGCACATACTTGTTCTATTTTCTTTTTTAAAAAGTGAAATGATTTCAGCGCATTTAAGGTGCCGGGGAAAACAGCCATTTTGAACACTACTATTAAACAAATAACTCAACTCGTCCACCAAATATAGATCAATTTTTTCCAATAACCCGCTCGATATGCCATCGCTTGTAACAGAATTCTTATTTTTTAAAGACAATATGGCTCTGTAGATTTCATTTGAAGAAAACGACTAAAAAACAAAACTACTCGTATTCGATTGAATATTATCTGCAGCAATGTACGAAGATATCAAGCAATTGCACCTGCAGCAGGTACAACAGACGGTTTAAGTTTTTCCGAAATATCAATATGCAATTATTTACGATGATGCACCTACTGGTGAGAATGTACAGCAGCAGTTCAACTTTAGGAAGAGTTCATCTAAATAAACATACGGTATCAAATGTCTTCTTCAAGTCAATCAGGCAGGCGTTATGTGTCGTCAGATACAATTTAAGACGTAGAATATGAGATATCATGAGCCAGCTTCAAACCGAATTTAATGTCCGGAATCATATTTTTGCCCTCAACCCACTTAGTCAGGATTCTGATATTTGGAACAAGACATATCGCCTGAAAGTTCACCGTTGTTTGTCTTTATCCCTTTTAGGACCCTGATGGGTAAGAGTCATTATTCATTATTCAGTTGGCCGCTTCTAGTGACAGATGTCAAAGAAAAATGTTTGGTATGCCATCGATTCCATATTATACTTCTATGTGATCCAAAAATGATTTTTAGCTCTTCTTTCGAATGGACGGGCTGGTACTCTTTCGTCAGCGATGACAGTGACACTTTCGTTATGAACCTCAGTTAAACGTGGATTCTCAAGTCGTCAGTTCCCCTTTTTATTTCCAAGGAAATTGGCAAAAGGACTCTATTCCCCAGGTCGTTATTCAGGCCAAAAACATAATTTACCTTGTACATTTACTAAAAAGGCGATCCAATGGAGTTTCGGTGACAAAGAAGTTGTCATCATCGACAAATACTCCAAGATCTATGGTCGTTTGGACTATCTTGAAACACGGAAAGTCATTTTGATCTTTCCCCCAAAATATTTTATTTATTTGAGGAAGCATAAGAATATAATAATTTTACGAGCAATTCTCTTCTATAAATATTTTTGATCGACGACATGATCATGACAATATAACTTTGTATCGGCGGAGTGCGTCAATAATTGCATTGTACAACATATGTTCGTTTACAGTGTGTTCATTTTATTGCCTTGTATTAGTCTTGGAACCATGTCAATACCCTCGTTTGACAGATAATATTGAACGGTTGATAGAGCGAACTCGAGGATCATGCTCTTATCTACTTTCAATATAAAGTGGGTTTGGACCTGTCAGTTGTATACGTGTGCTAAACAGCAGGATATCCAGATAAGAGCCATGAACTGGAAACGACAGAATACTCGTATCGCGATTTAAGATCGAGTCGGTACATAACACGGTCCTGTTCCATCACTTAAGATGAAGGTTCCCTCTATGCTTGGTGTATTTTTTCCCCAATCTCTGTGTTTGGCATTGAAGCGTGCGCTGATAACGAAATAATTCTCCTCCAATTTTGAACTTGGGAATTGGAAGAGTGTCTACAGTTCTGAGGTAAATAAGTTGGATTGAGTGGCTCATAGACAAAGACTATGCACAACTGATTTCCTTTACGGGATGAGTTTCGAGATATGTATGAACCCAATGTAGAGGATTGTGCCTCTAGCACCAGAAATTCATGTACTACGCAGTTTCATACTTTGTTATGAAGATCGGGAGCCTAGTTCTTTGAATGTTGGATCGGTTTCTTCGCTTCATACATTTGGTGCCTTATCTCGTGCTTTTTGGTTAGTCTAGTTTCGCGAACATAAATCACGTTAGAGACTTGGTCTGAAAGCAGCCTTAGTAATATGACTCTGCGTTGAATTAAAGATTTAACTACAAACATATCAAAACGTTATTTAAGGAGCTGACCAACACCAAAGAAAGAAGCCGAGCTCACTGAATACTGTGATGAAAGGGAAGATGGGACTTACCACATGTTGCGATCCCAATGGTCAGAACACTTTCTTGGGCAGTAAAAAGCAGTGATTTCTTGGATTGCATACTATCGTCTGGCTCGGTCATCGGTAATAATAGCTCACAGTCAACATTTGTTCCGAAAGTAATATGGTAAGAAAATTATCAGCTGGGTAGAACTGTAGGAGATTTCCATGCTAAATCATAGATGTATAGCATTCTGAAGAGAACTTGGTAAATCCGTCAATCCTCCGCCTCATATCACAGCGATATACATCGTAGAAGAAGAAGGGAAACCTAATTTCAAACGCCACTATTAACGAGAGCGCCCACAGCAGCAACTGCAACAACAAAATGCAAAGCGGGATTTACATCAACGATGCTCTTACGTCATACACAAGCTCTCTCTTCATGCAAGCGAAAGAAGTAAGAAAGCGGAAACAATATAAATTTGTGTGGTTTAAGAACAACCAAATACTTATGAGGAAGGAGGAAGGTGGAAAAGTCATCTCGATTAAATCTTTTACTGATCTTGAACTTGTTTGAATAATGAATTCTGAATTTAATGACACAAATGATGACTTTTCTATCCTCGATCTAAGTTTTTCAAATTGTGATAATGTTTTTAAAAATAGTTCATACTCCATAAACAAACTGTTTGTCGTACACCAGAATATTAGAAGTTTGAGAGAAAACTTTGCATCTCTTGCTACCCACCTTGATTCTTTTCATTGCATTCCGGATATTATTATCGTTTCCGAAATTTAGATTTATGGGTTTGAAATTAACGATTATCATCTACCGGGTTTCCTTTTCTTTGCTAATCCAAATGAAAATTATGCTGCGGGCGGTATCGGCTGTTTTATTAAAGAGAAACTAATAGTCTGCTGAACACAGTAAAAGCAAAAAACCTAATTATTTTGGGAGATTTCAATATTAATATGTTAGATAGTAGCGAAACTGTGTCAAATTACTTGGCCCTCTTGGCCTTAACACGGTTTAACTAGTTTTATAAATGAGCCCACTCGGTTGTCTTCAGGTACGTGTTTGGATCATATTTATGGACGATTTGCAGACTTTCCATTGAATGCCTGCGAGAGGTGTACATATGACTTGCAAATCACTGATCACTCAATGATAGGTTTATTGGTGAATACTTTTCAAAGCAAAAAGAAGAGTCGTACCGAAGTTAATAGCCAAAAGCAAAAAACAAGAATTGATTTTATAAAGCTGACAAATCTTCTACTTTATGAGTCCTGGGACGATGTTTACATGGAAAGTGATGATAAGAAGCAGAATTCTTATGATGTGTTCATAACTCGCCTTAATAAATTTATATCAAATTGCTCCTCTACGGAACCATTGAAAAAATCGAAAAAAAGACTAAAACCCTGGATATCTAGTCAACTCATTGAAAAAGTTAACGTGAAACACAAGCTTAGAATAAAATGCTCCAAGAATCTCATGAACCTTAGGCTGAAAAATAAGTTTAAAAAGCTATGTTTGGATTTAAAAAAGAGATTGCTTTTTGCCGCGATAATTATTATCGAACTAAATTCATTTCTGCTAAGGGTAACCTTAAATCAGAATGGCAAGTAGTGAATGATATTCTGAACAAGTCTCATTCTACAACAAAACCCCATTCAATTTGTGTGAGCAATTGCGAACTGTTTGACAAACTTGACATTGCTAATGCTTTCAATGAGTATTTCACCTCAATAACAAACAGCATACCAACAAAAACAGTTCTGAGAAATTGCACTCGTTGTTACAATTCAATAAGTGGGGGTGGTGACTTGTCGCAATATACGAGCTTTGCCTTCGAACCTATCACTGCTTTAGAGCTCCTAAAAGCAATTGGATCCCTAAAAAAATCGAACTCAAGTGGCTTTGATAATATTTCAAATATACTTGTTAAACAAATAGCATGCTATGTGATTGACGTCCTGGCAGTCATTTTTAATCGCAGCATATTTGCAGGAACATTTCCCGTGGCACTCAAATGCGCCGACGTAATTCCGCTGTTTAAAAAAGGCTCTGCAGACGATATGAAAAACTATAGGCCAATTTCACTTCTGCCCACTTTTAGCAAATTATTCGAAAAAGTTATTAAAGAGAGAATAATGTCTTACTTGAAAAAAATTGAGTTTTTCAATCCAATGCAATTTGGTTTTCAGCAGGGTAAATCTACCGAAGACGCTCTTCTAAATTTTTGCTCAAATATTTTGTCTAACCTTGATGGTAAAAAATTCACGGCTGGTTTATTTGTTGACATCACAAAAGCCTTTGACATGGTCAACCATACTATACTGTTGGATAAAATGGAAAAAGCGGGTTTTCGTGGGTTCATACTAGAGTGGCTTAGATCATACCTAGCAAACAGATCTCAAAGAGTGAAGATTGATGGTATGAGAAGCGAGATTCGTTTCTTCAGTTTGGGAGTTCCTCAAGGTTCTGTGTTGGGACAAATTTTATTTCTAATTTATATAAACTCACTGTTTTCACTAAACTTCAGAAGTAGAATTACGGCGTTTGCAGACGATGTTGGCTGCTCATATGGCTCTGAAAGTGTCTTGGATTTAATCTCTGACATTAATTGGGATCTTAGTCTATTAAGAATTTGGTTCGCAGAACACAATTTGAACATTAGCTCAAAGACAAAAATAATGTTTTTTAACCTAGTTTCCCCAATGTGTATGAATGCGGACGTTTACTTCCAAGCACCAGAATGCCAAAAGTATGGATTAGCAGGCTGTAATTGTGATTCTAGTCAAATACTTCCAACATTTTGTAGCAGTCTTAACTGTAGTGATAATTGCTTTTTAATTGAGGAAGTAGACGAATTTAAGCATCTTGGGCTCACAATTGATTCTAGGATGTCTTCACGCTAAACTCCAGTATGGAATTGTTTGTTGGGGGGGCGTGTATCTGAATAAAATCAAGCCCTTACTAGTCTTACAAAAAAGTGTAGTAAGGAAAATATGTAACAAGAATCGGCGTCATCCAAGTTTCCCATTGTTTTGTGATATGAAAATTCTTCCAGTTCGTCATTTGTATTGTTTTAAAGTGTTGAAAACGTTCTTTCAGAGATCAGGAAATTTAAATTACAGACTTATATCTGATTACAATCTACGGAGAAACTTTTCCTATGTTGTGACTGTACCCGTTTTTCGTACAACTGCATTTCGGAATTTTTATAATATCTCTTCATGTCGACTATTTAACAAGCTCCCTTTAAATATTAAAATGATAAGAATTTCTGGAATATTTGAAAGGTCCATAAGGTTTTGGTTTTTTAATTATGGTTCACAGAACGTGGAATACCTTCTCTTTGATATTCTGGTATAAATAATGTTTTTTTTTCTAACTTCCTTTTAACTTTTCTTTATTTTTATGTAGTTATTTTATTTTGATTTGCATCCTTCACTTTTCTTTGTAAATATAATTGTATATTAAATTAACTTGTTCTTTGAATGTAATTAAACGGGTCACCGCACCCACATATTAATAATATTAAAACCCATTGAAGTGGCATTTGGCACTATTTTAATACTTTATGTATATAAAATATAAAATGTCACTATATTATTTCTATTATATATATTTTTTTTTAATATACTTAATGAATTATTTTTTTCAAATCACGTAAATTTTACACATGTATTATATATAATGAAATAAAAAATACTACTACTACTACTACTACTACTACTACTACAAGGATACTGTTAAGAACCTAAGCGGTGTCCTCAACAAATGTTTCGCCAGGAAAAACTTCTGTGAATCCTCCGTCGTATGGGTTAATGCTGGTCTGCAGTGACTACGTATTCAAACCCGATTACTAACAGGTTATCAGAGATTAATTTGGAAAATAATTGGAGTCTTTACACATCAAAGGAAACAGATATAAGAAATTCGAAGAGTACCTGCTAAAGCGACTGCGAAGATATCGAAACACTCGGTGAAACTACTCGGCTGATCAAACTTCTGAAAATGACAACTTGGAAAGATTAAGAAATCTGATGACACCTACACTGTGTCCAAATCAGAAAATGAGAGTTTGAGGCTGAGAGTTTCATTGTTCGGAACCTACTTCGCAAGTAACCAGAACTGGTTCAAAACCAGCTCCTATTACCGTACGTGTAGGTGAGCCAAATAATAAAAATCGACATAGTTGATGTCTGGTATCGGTCACTAAATATAATACACTACTGCTCCCTATGCATTCAAGCCGGGGAGCACCGAGGGCATATTTTCCGGTTTGTTACAAAAAGTTGTAAATATGCTGCTGCGAGCTCTGCACAGAACTAGTCTCAGACAGGTCCACGTACAGAAACTTTTGAACTTTCAGTGTAGACCTCACATATACCGAAAAAGATGGCTACACGGTTCGCCAAGACTTTTAGCCCAATCAATCTGATGTCCTTTTTACTAAAAAGCATGGAGCACTCTAAGGCACATTTTATCTCGACGGCTTCCCTAACACAATAGACTCTGATTTAAATGCATAGGAAAATCTCATTTCCTTCATATCGATATCATGGCTTGAACTAGGCATGAGTGAAACCACCTCCTTCACTCTTGATTTGAGAGTGATAACTACACGGCGAAGCACTTCTTCTGTGAAATTCTGGCTTAATCTCCAATTAGGCTGCAGGTACTAGATTCCTTATCAATTAATCAATGAAGCGACAACTTACCTTTCTTTAAAAGACTGAAAAACTCTACTGAATTGACCAAAAAGTACTACTATGGAATAGTTCTTTGTCTGAGTGCTCTGTTCCGGCTGAAAAAGCAAAATGTTCGCTTTCGTGCTAATAAATAAATGTCTTCTCCTTCAGTGGTATTCTGCCATTCAATCCAAGGCTAACTCTCGATAGCCACAAACTTATATGCCTACAACAGGTAGAACTAAAAATGAATTGAAATGACATTCTGTGGGAAGAACAAGGTGGGGCAAAAGTAATGTTATAATGGTGTCAAGTGTCATTGTGCTTTGACATTTATATTGCAGACAGATGGAGAATCAGTTGACAACAAGCAATGGAGCAATACACATTTGAAGAAGGCGGAATTATCGTTACTGCTTATTTAATCAATTTCCGGTCTGATGTTTTAAAGCAGCGTGAATTTCATCGTCGTTCTGCACCATGTGCTCGAACAATTAAACGTTTGGCTAAGCATCTCGTACAAACTGGGTTCACGAGAGATGTCGCAAAAAGTGGCCTGGCCCGTGTTGTAAATTCGACCGAGAACACCACTGCTGTGGCCGAGTCTACAAACATCGACGAGAAAACGGTGCAGAAAATTTGGCATCAGCAGACATTCGTTCGTCGAATTTTGATGAAAGACCTGAGGATGTTCCCTTATAAGGTACAAACCGTTCACCGATTGCTGCCTGCTAACCGTCAAGTGAGGTTAACTTACTCCCATTCTCTATTAAACCTGGTGCAAGAAGAGGAGGATTTCGATTTTAAAATCATAATGAGCGATGAAGCCCATTTCCACTTAAATTGTTACGTGAATAAAGGAAATTTGCATTTCTGTGGGACGGAGAATCTACATGTGTGCCATTGTGTCCCCACAAAGTGACTGGTGCGGCATTTGCAGTAAAAAGTGATTGGCCCTTATTTTTTTGGGGACGCCGACGGTGACGACCACCGTAATCTTAATTGGTGAGCGCTAGAGACAGATGTTAAATGTGTTTTCTTGCCGCACAAATGTGCATCAACTCAGGAGGTGGTCATTGGACAAGTATCATTCTTCCAACAGAATATCATCAATTCTACAACTCCAAGCAAACTTTTCCTGAAAATCAGGTCAAATTTTTTCATTTCTAACAAAATGGCAGCCAATTCACATTACGACATTAATTTTGCCTCACCTTGAATTATGGCGTATAGTCCCTTTTCGCTACGATAACTTATTTCTATACAATGAGGCTTCTACAATACAGTTCTAAATAGAACCTTATGATGCCACAGAATGAAGTATCTCCGTTTTAAAACATTTTCATTCCTCATTTTCCCCAGTGATACAGTGGTTTCAATTATTTTCTAAGTAAAAGCGCGCATTAAAATTGATTCTAATTTGATTGTTGAATTTACATGGTGTTCTTTCCTCTTAAACCCATCCAACCATAGGAATTATTTCACCATCTAGAGCACACCAGGCATTCTGATGAATGATTTTCTTTTTGCGTGATTCACAGGGACTAGTATCAACCGCTCCAAATGAGCAAACATAACATATATAACTCAGAAACTGAGGGAACTATAAAAGTGTGATAATATTTCACATAATCATTCACTGCCTTCCCAGTCTTCTCATCCTAACATCTCGCACCGCTTGTCACTTTTATCCACATCATCTACTTCAGATCCCCTGGTGGCATTCTACATGCATGTGAATACATCTAAACTTAATGGGGTGCAGACTCACTTGACTAAGCTCCAGGATATTTACTATATATTTGGTTGCGCTTCCAGCACCAAACTGTATCATCAAATTCTGATCCCTATGTGAAATTGAGTTCATGTTCTGCTCTTATAAACAGACTTCCATTCTTCCTTGAATCTGAAAGTAGAGTAGAAATATACGTACAGGTGTACGAGTACTAGTATTGTAGATGTGAATGGCATACCTAAGACTTTTATTCGTTCATGGTGGTCTGGTAATGAAGTTTCACTCCTCTTTTGTCCTTGTCAACTCGAATTGAATAAAACACATTTTGCAGAGCATATCTTAGCTGGTATCCTCGAAAAGGAAAAAATCAAATCAAATTAATTAAACCCACCCTACATGACTGTGAAATGGAATAGATGGCGCCTTGTAGTAGTATTCCCTGAAAGTCCTCATAGAACTTCACGTACGACAGGTTCAAAATCGTTTTCGGTGATACATAGGAGTAGTCTTACATACGCTGACGTCCACAACAAAGGAGTCTCGATTCTGGTCGCGTAGGTGCCCTCATGACAAGTGGTTTTTGTGTTTAAAATGAGAGTTTACCACCTCAAATGACAGAGGAGTCAAACAGTGGTGCTAGTCACGAATCTATAGTCGCGGAGCCCTATGGGTTTTGAATGATTTAACATTGTCATAATCTGGGATAGGAACGAGTAGTTTATAACGAAGCTAGGAGGATTAAATGGACTTACTTTCAAACGGTTAATGCTTTTAAAATTTATGGGGGCTTTGACATTACCTGTGATGTACATACGAGTAGATCTATAACTCTGTTCTTTCTGAATAATATTTCATGAACGAGTAATTAATTTTTTTTGTAAAGAAAATAACGGGCTTTGAAAGGAGTGAGATAATAAACATATACCCGAAACATGACGTATACAATGCCAATAGACAGTACTATACGAGTTACATACTCGTATATAGGGTATCCTTCGGAGGAAAGAAGTTGCAAAATCCTCAAACAAGGAAAAAAATAACTCCAGACAATGAAATTGATTTAAATGAGATTTGTTTGCATCCCAAACATACGGACACATACACAAGTTGAATTCTACATGTAGACACAGAGCTGACTATCATAGCTTGGGTTAGTGCCAGGGCAAATAGGATGTTCCAAAAATGAAATAAGTGAATCAAAGGATTGTCCTCAAATTATATTCTATGCTTGCACAGTGTAGAGGAGGAAGGTGGAGATTTATTTAAGTTAAAAAAAATTACTGGTAGGCGGGTCGTAAAAAAGAAAACAAAGGCATGTGCTTAATTTTGAACACAAAATATCCTCTTTTGAATTTTTGTGATGAATATCTTCCGAAGTATTAAACAAAATTTAATTCGAACAAATTCCTTACATCGCAGAGGCAGTATAAGCACAATAGGAATAGATACAGAATATTTTGAATTAACCTGTGGTTGAGTGAATGCTTGAGTCATAATTTCATTTAAACTTTAAAAATGACTTTAAGAAATTTCGGTGAAGAAAAGTTCGAAAATTTTCGAAATATTGTGAAATGAACAAGTTTTTTTAGTGAACGTTATATGGTGTTTTTTAATTAACTGATAATACGAGTACATACGAAAAGCTCATATAAATGACTATGCCTATTGTGTAAGACTAATAGGACTTGTAAGTAGGCTCAAGATCTTAAATCCTAAATCATATAAGCATTTCAGTATGAGGTGATTGAGTTGCTTAGAAAGCAATTCGCCTCGCATTTGCATCATGCTCTCATTTTTCAATTTAAACAGTATATGCAAGCTTGTCAAATTAAAAGGAAAAGACGATAGCACCAGCTAGTTTATGCGATCTCCACGATAGCACAAAAAAGCATTTGCAATGCCCCAATGGAGGAATATTAGGTGACAGAATCTGAAAGTACAGCGTGATTTCTTTAGACATATACAAATTTAATATGAAATAAAACGCTTGAAGCTAATGTCAATTTTCAATGATATTAGCTTTATTTTCTAGATAATTTTATGCCATTAGCTTTTGAATATGACGTCGGGCATATGCGCGCCGTGGCTAGCTCGAATGAAACGCAATCGTGAAGTCCAATTTTCGACAACTTTATCGAGCAACTGGAGCCGTATATCAGCAATAACACAACGAATGTTGACTTCCAAATCGTCTAACGTTTGTCGTTTATCGGCATGAAGTAGTGACTTCACATACAAAGTAAGTAATAGTTTTAGTTTTCGATGCATTTTATTTTCTTAATCACTAACTATTATATACTAACAAAAAATGCTTAAATGCTAGCTTACAATTACTTAACAATCTTATACTAACTTACTGGCCCCACACAGGCACTCTAAGCTACTCTAAATTCTTATACTATGTCTTTCGACTTTATTAACATTTTCTTTATGGATATTTATTTACTATATTTAAAGCTAAGAAAAAAAAATTGTTAACAAAAACTTAGCATATGGACACAATTTTTTGTTTTTATAAAAATTTAATATCTAACTTAAAATAAACCTTAGTCTACCTAACCTAGATACATAATACAACATACAACACATAGACATTATACACAATTATATACATATATTAGTATATACATTTGTATACACTAATACATGTATATATTTCTTAAATGCTAACCTAAACCTATGTAAGCCGGCCATTGCTATTTATAGAGAAAACAGATTGGTCAGCTCTGCCTCCTTAGTGAGGCTGGTCAGTAATTGATGGAAACGAAGACGAAACATCTTCTCCATCATTCAACCACCAGAAATGCTGATGCTGCTGAACGGCATCCCTCTTATCGCGATTCCGCACCGCCCTACTGAACCTGAGGCGATCCACACTGCCGTGTGCGACGTCTCTGTTGTAATTGAGTCGCCTGTCCCCAGCTGGCCGAGCGACATGGAAGATTAACGGCACCGCTGATCTAACCTGGATCAACGCTATCTGATCAAGGTAGAGGAATGCTTCCGGTGGAACGAAGCCGTTAGAGCGCACACTCTCGTGGTAAAGGTAATTGGGGTAGTAAGCCCCCGATATCAGGTTATTCGTCGAAGTCATTGCTATTGCAATGTGTCATCGAGTCAGCTTAATTACGAAGTTGCCCACGCGTATTAGGTTCGCCCTGTTGTAAAGGATGGTGTTCAGTAAGGCAAACTCTCTCAAACACCAGAATTTTTTCCATTAAGCTTGCTCGTACATTGAACCACACGGGACAACCAAATACCAGCATGGGCCTGATAAGGGCCCTGTAGCAGATTACCTTTACCGTCGCATCGAGTTGGCTGCTATAAAACAGTCTCTTTGTAAGGGCAAAAGCACCTTTAGCTCTAGCCAGAGCAGCATCTACATTTTTGCCAAAATACTGAAACTGATCTAGCCAGATTCCAAGGTATCTGACTATATTTCGACAGGCAAGAGGTTGTCCGTGTTGTCCAATGATAGAGAACTTTCGCCAATTTTGTTTGGTATTCCTAGAGGCTCCAGACAACGGCGTCCTAAAGAGAATGGTTTCCGACTTCTGAAAGTTGATTTTCAACTTCCAGTCATCGCAAAATCGTCTTATCTTATCGAAGTCACGCTGCAAGAGAGTATTAATAACCTCGATTTTTGGACCTGTTCTGTACGCTATCACATCGTCTGCGTACGTAATAAGTATGGGGAAGTGAACTTATCAAGTCGCTGGTATAAATGTTGAACAGGATCGGCGAATTGACCGCGGCTTGCTGAAGACCATTTTTAATTTGAAATATTCCAACAGAAGTCACATCACCATTTTTCACGATGAACTGTCTGTTGGTGTCGAAAGCCTTCTCCAAGTCAACAAGGCAGGCACCAGTGCATTGTTTTTTGCTTTTATTCCATTGGATATCGGACACCAGTTTAGACGCGAGCATGTGAGATATCATGTCTCGCCTTAAAACCGAATTGATTATCCGGAACTATATGTTTGTCCTCAACCCACCTAGTCAGAGCTCTATTGATTACTTTTTCAAAAACCTTACTGATATTCGGAAGGAGACTTATCGAACGGAGATTCGCCGGATTGGATATATCCTGTAGTTGTAAGAATATTTTTTGGACAAACTCCTCCAATTCCGCAATTTCGTTGGGAACTGTAATTTCGGTGCTAAAACAGCAATGGTCACTGTCATACATGAATGTGCGCAGACAGTTTAGCGTTTGTAAATTCGTACCTGTCAGTCGTATGCGTTCGTCGTACAGCAATAGATCCAAATAAGACCCGCCTCTTGGAAACGACGATCCGTCGCTTTAAGACCGAGTCTGTACATGACATCGTGCTGACCCCACCAATCGAATAGTAGGTTCCCTCTAGTATTTGACAAATTATTTCCCCAATTTCTGTGTCTAGCGTTGAAATCCCCGCCGATTATAAAATAATTCTCCCCCAATTCCAGCCTCAGAGCCGAAAAAGCGTGTCGAGCTCTGTAATGAATAGGGTGAATTGTGAAGCCTCAGGTGCATAAACAGAGGGCAAATACAGCCGCTTTCCCCTGCGGAGCGGGATGTAAACGACGACTGCCTCCAACACCCGGAACCTGCGCAACACGCCCTTGTATACTCTGTGAAATTTTATACCTTCTTTAATGAAGATCGCGACACCACCTCCACGTTTGGATCTGGGCCGGTTTCTTCTTCTAACAATATAATTATTGTACTCCAGTTTGGGATTATCGGTTAGCTTGATTTCGCTAGCGAAAAGCACATCAGGAGTTTAGTCTTGTAGCAATTTAAACATCGCGGCTCTTCGTTCAATCCTAATCAGTGAATTAACATTCACCGCAATGACTTTCAAAGTTTGCTCCACCATGTGCGTACCCATTACGACATGTGTTGCGTTAGGTCCGGCAGCAGCGCGTAGATCTGGTCCACCCGCTCTGTCGTTGATCTATTCATCGTAATATGGCAAAACGTACTAACTACAAATCAACATTCAACAATCAAATTGACAATCTGTAGAAACAGTGTTGCCAGTTTAAGAATCAAACCTCTAAAACAGACACCTTTTATAAACAATAAAACATCGACTTAGTCACCGTTTATGAAGCGCGATCTAGCTATAATCGCATTAATTTGCTTACTCCAAATTGGCCGGGATGCCTTTCTTACGCGAAAAAGAAATGAATTCAAATGGTTTCCGTTCAGAGCATTGGTACTTATTACTCAATACAATGTATCCCTAAGATTGTACTCATAAAGTGCACATAAATTCCAGTTGGTTTGACTCTGATTTTCTATTACCCAATATTTTCTACTTTATTGTACAGTGTGTTCTCGGATATTGTGTCGAAGACTTTAAGCGGGGATTCCTTGAAATATTCTGCGAAAAATCGTATTGGTCGGAAATGTATGCCCTGCAACATACAGAGGTTTTAAGCAAAGCCTACGCTGCCTTGTTTTGACTCCTATTGAAAATAACATCTTTAAAATTTATGCTTGTATGGTAACAAATTGAGAGTCATTGAACTCGTAATTATGAGTACTTTAATTGTTTCAATGTAAATGTTGTTAATGTGTCAACATTTAACGAATAACAAAATTGACTGATTTAGGTTAGGTAGGCTAAGGTTTATTTTAAGTTAGATACTAAGTTTTTATAAAAAATAAAAAATTATGTCCATATGCTAAGTTTTTCTTAACAAATATTTTTCTTAGCCTTAAGTATTCAATATAAATAGTTCTAAGCAAAATGTAAATAAAGTCGAAAGACATAGTTATAAGAATTTAGAATAGCTTAGAGCGCCTGGGTGGGGCCAGTAAGTTAGTATAAGATTGTTAAGTAATTTTAAGCTAGCATTTAAGCATTTTTTGTTAGTATGTAAGAGTTAGTGATTAAGTAAATAAAATGCATTTAAAACTAAAAATTAAAACTAACAAAATTGACTGACACTTCAGTCGTTATGACATGTCTTCGAATCTAACCAGGAAGTATTACTTACGCCATTATACAAACCATGATTAGAGTAATAACCAATTGATTTGAACTAAAGTGTCCTGATACGTATTGCCTTCTTTATAGTGGAATGCAAAACTCAAAACTCCAAAGAGTTTTTAAGGAAGCCAGAGAGTGTTTAATATGTTACTTAGATTTTATTCGAAAGAATAGAATCTGAAATCAGATTAACACAAAACGCTGATTCGGATATCCAACAGAGTTTTTTTTTATAAAGATAGAAACTGTTGGCGTTATCAGCAGATGGATCAAAGTTCTTGAGATGACCAAATAAACGAGAACTGAAATACTACTTATTGATCGATGCCTCCGTACACTTGAATAATCCCATCCAAAGCCCGTCAACGCAAACAGTGACGAATATTTCCGAATAATTTTTCTCCCGAAAAAAATCGAGGATATCTTCATCTGGTTTTGACAGAGGATATGCTCCGCCGCTATAAAGAAGGACTGGTACGATCCAGGTCCTTTAGAGAGATTCCTTAGTTGTTCGGAATAGGGTTTTACTACTCAATTACTTTCTTAACTCTAAGAAACAGAGATTGGCAAGAGCCAGTATTTGTTTTATTTCTAGGAAGGTGATGTTGGTGGAATTGATGGCAGAAGAAGGCTAGGCAAAGTCCCTTACTACCTCAAAGTTATAGCTGTTGCCTGTGGCATTCTGTCCAATTCTCCAAATTATGCCGATATCACGGACGTACGCTAGTACTTCTACAGATATATGAAAGATTATGCCTCCAGTGTTCACTTGTGAGTTCCGCACAATTCTTTCAAGTATGATGTTAAAGAAGTCACATGATAGCGAACGTTCTCAATCATCATTCAGTACAAACGGACGAGTTTGGCACACCTGACTCTATATAGTATGTCTCCATAAATGCTGGTATATGCGGCCTTAAAATCGATCAACAGATGGTGGACATCATTTTGGTGAAGATTTGGTCGATCATGAACTTTCCTAGCCTGAAACTAATTGGCCCAGGTTGTTGACGAAGGGCAGATAAGATCTTTTTTGCGATATTGAGGAGACTTAAATCGGGGTTTTCAATAAGGACGTAATAATTTTGTATTTAAATAAAAGATAGAATAACTGAGATATCGAGCTGAAATTTATTCCAGATGTAGTACACATATTAAATTTAAGTATGGCATTCGATCTTACTCATATGACCACCGCGAGCACATTTGCAGAGATCGATTATTTGGAGCCAGTTTTCTACTACTCTTCCACAGATTACACGATTACCGAACTTCGCCTTCAATAAATCAATTTTTTAGCAAGCTGTGTGGCATGTTGCACCATTTTGTTGAAACCACTATCACTGCTGTTAAGCCGATCTAATTCTGGCCTAAAATAGCCTTTCAACATGGCGAGATAGAGAACTCCATTGACCGTAACATAGCGATCATTTTGACCGAGGAAAACATACGGTCCAATCACAATACCGCCGCCGACATGAAATTTCCACTACACGGTCACTTTTTGTGGATGAAATGGAGTGTCTTGAAGCACATGTGGGTTTGTTGTTATCCAACAAAGAATATTTTGTAAAGCCATCATAGCTGATGATGATTTTTCGATGAAATTCTGGATTTTCTTCAAACTTTGGCAGAGCCCAATCGGAAAAGTTTCGGCGCTCCAAATGATCAAGGGACTCAAGTTCTTGAGTTAGTTTGATCTTGTAAGAGTGTACACTAAGGTCTTTACGCAAAATTCGTAGCAATGTGAACTGAGAGGTTCTTACGGCGTGAAATCCACTGGTTTGGCTCATTCTGAACTGAAGCATTTACGGCTGCGGTATTTTCGGTACTTCGACCGGTGCTCTGTCTCATTGGCAAAGGAAATAGTTATAAGTTAGTGAATATGTTGACTCGAATATATCTACTATAGCACGCACAGCCTGTGTGGTGGGATGATTATTACAACTGAAAATTCGAGTAAGGGCTCTTAAAGCTGCGACCACCGACTCACAATTTCAGTAGTAATTTTTAATAATTGCCAAACGTTGCCCATTCGTGAACTTCACCATGATGAAAATGTAAACCTTGACTGACGTTTTGACATTGACATATCATAAATAAAGTTTAAGGGTGCGTTTGTATTAAAATACAAAATTGTTATGCCCTAATTGGAAAACCCTTTAGAAACGGGTTGTGCGCAACTGGAGACAGTTAGCTAAGGCTCAGGTTCAACTCGAACTGTAGCGTCTCTTGAAGACAATACAACGAGTATATACAAAGAATTATCGTGGAATACGGTTCCAGATCTTCGAAAAGTGGGCTCATCATGGGAATTGATAAATGATTATCTTTCAGGTGAAACTATTTTTGAGATCAAAAGCCTATGTGCTGTGTTTTTATTAGGATTTGTTTTCCAGGTTTCTAAAACACACTCTTTAATATATTGGTGCGCAACTAAGTTATCGCTGTTTTTTTTTTTGATAAAAATGCAACTTTATTATGAAAAAATTGTTTCAGATGAATCATTCAAAGTATTGCCCATCGCTAGCTACAACTTTTTCCAATCTTTCTGGCAGAGCTTGAATACCGTTACGATAAAGTGTTCATCTTTTGAGGCTATCCACTAATCAAGCCATTTTTTGATGTCTTCATATGAGCGGAACTGCTGATCAGCCAGACCATGTGCCATTGAACGGAACAAGAAATAATCGGACTGGGCAAAATCTGGTGAATATGGCGGGTTTCCAGGTAGGTTTTAACGGGTTTGGCAACGTGAGACCGAGCGTTGTCATCCTGTAGAATCAATTTGTCATGCCTCTGCTCGTATTGTGGCCGTTTTTCACGCAGTGCTCGCCTCAATCGCATCAACTGAATTCGATACCATTCCTCAGTGATGGTTCCACTGGGTTTCAACAGTTCATAATAAATAACACCGACCTGGTTCCACCAAATACAAAGCATAACCTTCGTAGCGTGAATATTCGGCCGAGCCGACAACATAGAAGCATGGCCGGGCAGTCCCCATGACTTTCTTCTTTTTGAGTTGCTGTAATGAGTCCATTTTTCATCACCCGTCACGATGAGTTGAAGAAAACCCTTCCTTTTTTGCCGCTAGAGCAGTCGTTCACAGGCGGAACAATGAAGCTCGACATCCCTTGGCTTCATATCATAAGGAACCCGAGTTACTTGTTTTTGAATTATTGACAACGCATGGAATCGCTTGGAAAAGGCTTGGCGGGTAACTACTACTAATGCTGAAGTAAGCTCCTCATCGACCAATGCCGTAATTCAGCGTCTTCGAAGGATTTTGGCCTTCTTTCACACGGACAGTCGTCAACATCGAAATCATCGTCTTTGAAGCGACGGAAGCAATCACGGTACATTTTTTCACTTAGCGCTGCATCTCCGTAAACTTTTCCCTTAAGAAACTTTTTACAAGTTTATCTATGTAGGTTGCACCAATTTCGACTTATCACTAACCACCAACTGTGTTCAAATAAACCAAAACGATAGAATTGTATTTAATAAATACCGAAGGAAAATATAAATACTTTTCAGTCACAATGTACATAGAATATATCTAGCGGTTTCCTAATTAAAACCCAATTATGAGTTCAATAAAGCAATCCAAAACATTTTGTCGGCCACCACTTTTCCCGCATATCTCAACACAATCGCAATTTAGTCGAACTGCATGCAGCCGATTGTGAGCACAGAGGGTTGATGAAGGTGATGCCAGAGCAGCCACATTTTATTGCATTTTCATTCCACAATGTTGTCAATTAATGGCTGTGCTGACCCTGGCCACAGGTTAAATTGTAGATTCCAAGCTTATGGTGTGACACATTCGAAAACCAATATTTTGAGTGAATTGTGATGGAATTGCTACTATTGGTAGAAAATTGTCGCATTGTTTTTATGCTCAATTTCAATGAGGAAAATTTTTTAAATTTTATGAGAATAAGCAGTAAAAAGGATTTGTCTCTACCAGAAATTAGTGAGTGATTTACATCCTGTCATCGGATGTATGCATATTGCGTAGTCCGGGGAAACGTGACGGAAATTTACAAGTCGTCTGAATGTCCCAATTAATATTATTTTTTATGACATCGAAGCAAAGCAAACAAAAAAATAATAGAGATATTGGAAATCCTTTTTCTTTTGTTCACATGTGTGGAAAATGCGAGACACGAACAATTGTGTCAGTTTTTTGATGTCGATATTCAGATTGGATCGCAGATGGAAGAGCATAATTTGACACGAAAGCGAATCTGTTTGTACCACTCCCACTTGCCGACGGCCGAGTAGGAGACTTGAATTTCTGACACACATACCTATATGAGTATAAATTTTGATTTTCAAGTGCACTCTGATGGAAACTATTCTGGAGTGTCTATTCTTTGAAGCCAACCAAAAGTACTCAAAGGATGTCGAATGGACATAGACAAATGGAAATTGAATTGTTTGGGTGCACATGATATGCGCTAGATGGGTTTGTTTCCTTACAAAACGTATATGAATTATACAATACAAGGCTCTGCCTATCGAAAAGATGGATATGGAAATTAATTGATTTGCTCGTTTTGCAATAGCACGAAATGAATGAGTTGGCATGTGAACGTTGGCATCCAATTAACCTAATTTCCTTAATACATATAAATCAGGTCTTTATTGATTTATACCTTTTCTTCGGTTTCATGTCTGGAAATGGAAAGTATCTTGCTGATGGCATTAGTTATGGTAGGGATTCGTGAAACGTGTTTGTTATTTTCTGGTATTTGTATTGGCCTATAAAAGTGACTACGGACTTTCCTAGCTACACTAGGATTACTTTGCTTTACTCTGTTTTAGATGGCACTAAAGTGCGGGGTGGCTAACTGCCTCCGCTTGATTTCTGAAGTATACAAAGTCCCTGACTACATCAAAGCTGTTTGTTGTGATGTGTCTTTCCTTTTGTCGATGTCGATGACAGCATACGAGTATACGAGTACTTAGTTTTGCCCTCATTTACTATTGAACCCATTTCTGCTGCTTCTGTTCCAATACTAGCGAATGCATCAGTGACAACTCGTTAAGTTCTACCAATAATATCAATGTCATCCGCATTTGCAAGTAGTCAAACAGTCGTCTACATACAGTCATCTCTGTATGTACTGTTAAATGGAGCGTTAAAGTCAATAAAGAGGCGATGTATAGATATATATGCCATGCTAAGGAGACTTATGTCTCTATAGTTGGCACAGTAAAGAGGGTCTCCTTTCTTGTGCATCGGGTAAGCGGTGCAAAGGTTTCATTCGGTGGCTCAAGTGGTAGGGGACTGGCTTCCAAATCGGAAGGTTCGGTGTTCTAATCTCAACCTCACCCATTTTTTCAGTTAACGAAAATCAAATAAGATGAGTAGTTGACTAGAAATCAACAACAAGCCAACTTCCACTAAGAATTTAGTCTCCCAGTTAAATGTTGGATGCCACGCATATGGATTGAATTAACCACTGAGCCCCAACATCTTTCTTTCTCACTATATCCCATTTTCCAGAAAACTTTTGACTGTTAAGATCTTTTAAAAAAAAAAAATCTTGGAAATTAATCAGTACCTGCTCTCTACCAAGTCATCTCCCGCTGCCTTAAATGGCCCAGTCTTTCATTTTGGTTGAGAGGATGGATTTCTTAACGTTCAGGTTGAATAGTTCATTCTGCCAGACAACAGCATTTGGGTTATCCTCGCTGACTCTTCTTCTAAGTTTCCTTCTTGATCTTTTCAAGCCTCTGGGCGGATCTGGTAGTCTCGACACGTTCTTTCTTTTTGTTTTTTTTGGTAAGACTTCCGAACATTTTTCCTGAAGTAGTACCTCTCTATTTTTCCGATAATGCGCCTCTCATACTCTTTCGGGTTTCTCCTGATATTCTTCCCTACTCTTTTGCTCGTAGAGCCCGGGGCCGATCTCGGTCTTCTATGAAGTGCCGCTTCGTAGGAGTGTTGTTTCCCTACGGTTGATTACTTGCGTATCAGTAGTGGCGTTTTTGATGGATTCTTTGCAGCGATGCCACTGGTCTTCAGTGGCTTCTTTTCAGCCGTTCAACGCAAAATCTCCTCACAGCATTTTTTCGTAGCTATTGTGCTTAAGATATCAATGGATATGCCTTAGCTGCAACTACTACTTTTCCCTACAGCGACTTACATGTTGACGTAAGCAAGCATTCATGTTGTCTCTCCGCGTCCTTTAGAGTCGGAAAAATTACCAAAGTTACTCAAACCAGTCAGACGCGTTGTTCTGGTTCTCCCCATTCACCTGTTCAATTTTCAGTTTAAATTTATTTTCCGGTTCTTAAACCCAGGTCCTCGAATTTATTTATTTTTTTTCCTGGCAGATTTCAGTTCAAAGCCATAAAGGCTCTCGACAGTTTCAACCAAAAAATAAATATACTAAATAACAAATAAATACAAACAATAATGGCGACCTATATACCCTCACTGACGTACATAACTAATTCATTTACCCGACCGTGCGTGTAGTGCAACATCACCCATTTACAATTTGAATCATGTGTTGTGGATTAGACAAAAGAAATATCGTGTTTATCAAAGAATATTCCGATAACCTCCTTTTCTTTTGTGATGAGCGCAAGAGTATCACACTCTCGCGTTTGGCAATAAAATGCCTAAGCGATTCTAATGACTCCAACCAAAACGCACTCTCCAAAAGGACCACGGACAAAGTCTAGATTATTGAAAACATAACAACGCAACAATAAACAGCAAAATCGATGACACACCAAACTACCTGTAGCCTTACCCGAATACATCGCTCATGGCTGAATTAATGGAACCTGATGGTCCAACTTACTGATTCCTTCGAAGTTTCTATCAACTCCTCCAGTTGACAGTCCATGAAAACTTATCAATCACTTTAATTTAACGAGGACTCCTTCCGAATAGCAACGTAGGCTAGACAAGCTAACTACAAAGAATCAGTTGGTCATGCTGTTGTTGATTGGATTTCGAAAATCGCCACTGTAATTTCCTTCCAACATCTCAGCACAGAAGCAAAAGCAGCTTCAAAATCAATACGAATGGTTATTCCATAATCCAGCCAACAGCTAGTTCAATCTTGGAAAGATACGTGCCTACAAATGGTTGGAAAATTCTAGCAACAAATAAGATAACGCTTCATAGTCCAGCATACTTAAACAAACAAATATGTTAGCAAGTAAATCTAAATTGCCAATATTCACCTTCTCTTCCCTTAAAAAACCCAGCTCCAATTGAAGTTTCAAAACTAACATATTTCTGCCACCCATACTCCAACTTCCTCTAAGTATCCTAACTTCATTAGTTCTCACATTACAGACTCTACTTCTGACATACTATATATTGCGCCACAAAACCCTCTTCTTTAAACAGTCCCTTTCCCATTGACCCTCTTTAGCAAACTAGCGATACCACTTAATGTCGCTATGCACTCCCTAGGCTTTGGGATAGAAGGATATATCACTACAATAAACTTACATAGTTATATTCGTCTCTTTTTCTCCCGCAGAAAATGACAAAGAAATCGATGTTATTGCAACCGATTTCGCTAAAGCGTTTGATAAAATATCACATCAATTGAACCTCTTTAAATTGTCTGCTCTCGGTTTTGAACCTCGTTAATTAAAATGGATTTTTTCTTACCTGATAAACCGTTCTTATAGTGTTAGTTTTAGATCCGTCATTTCTGTTCTTTTCTTGGCCTTATCTGGGGTTCCGTAAGGCAGCCATTTTGGTCCCACTCTCTTCATACTTACTATTAACGATTTTAAGCAAGTCATTTAATAGTCCCCTCTATCCCTTTACGCTGCCGACAAAAAATTTTGTAAAACTTAAAGAAGACCCAAATCGGTTTTCGATCTGGTGCCTCAAAAACTGCTTAGCACTTAATTTCACCAAATTCCAATCTACTCGTATATACCTTCTCATATAAATGCAACTCGGGACTTTATTTTCTCTATGGTCAATCTCTTTTCTTTTTGGCATATTATTTGGCTGTGTGCTTGATTCCCGTTCGCAAAGCGATAAGATGATCCTTAAAGCCAACTCATCACTTGGCCTTATTAAACGGTGGTCTAAGGATTTTCCGAACCGTACATAAATAGATCTCTCTATGTTACCTTTGTTCGCCGAGTGCTCGATTCCCCGGATTTGCCCCCGTAGTCTGCCCTGGAACGACCCTTGAATCGTACCGCCCTATCAGGACCGCCTCAATCAATGAATTCGTTAGAAGAACGCAGGTATATTGCTGACATTTTTTTCATTCATCGACTGCTCTCAGGTTCCCTTTTCAACTCTATTTCCTGCAACACCAACCCACGTAACCTACGTTGTCCTCTAGTCTTCTAACTACCGGTCTACCGCACATCTTTTGGCTGCAACGAACCAATCTCCCGTATTCTCCGTTTTTGATTTGAACCTGAACCTTGGTTCCTAGCTCTTAAGTCTTTCTTTTAGTTTTTAAATTAGATTCAGCTTGTATTAAGCCAAACAAATACTGGCCTCCTCCCCACCAAAATTAAACCAAAATTTCAATAAAACACTAACAGAGGACACCAGGTCCTGAGAATTTTTCCTCTGACTCTTGCCGAGCAAATTAAAAGGCTATCTCGTTTTTCCTATAGCGATGTGACTACGAAAAAGCTTCGTCAATTCGGCCATTCAGGCCTTCAAAATGCCGTTCATTTCTATTGCAGATTTATCTAAGAAAGAGTGATTATGATTCAGATTCCGTCCAAAGCATGTTCAGAATTCATGTAAAGTTGGGATTATATTCATTGAAACTTCGATGCGAATTGTATGACTTTTTATTAATCTCAAAATCGTTCTTTAAAGTCAGGTAGAATCCGCAGCGATATACTTACGTGAAGATTCAATTTTACACTGAAATGTTTTCGTTTCACTACTGAAGCAAGTAGAACATGTGTAGCTAAAGGAGGATTGTTTGACGAAGTGGTAGCTCCAATTAGCACAGTGAAAGTGGGTCTGGATGCAAATTCAAATAGAATGTATTTAATTCCTCCAAACAAACAACTTTTCAAAGAAAAACAACCAAAACAAAAACGACGAAGTCCATTATATGTGATGTAGCGACAGCTTAGACTTAATGGTGACCTCTGAATCCAAAGATGAGTCCCTGAACAGCGAAATCAAGCAGTGGACTTCTTGTAACTAAGACTAACCAGTTAGCAAAGAGAACAGTGATTATTAAACAGCTCAAAAAAAAAAAACTGAATAAAGGAATCATTACAATGGCATCAGAAACATACGTAGCAATAACGACAAAATAAAATGAAACAGTAGGAACTACAGCAGCAAACAAAGCTGCAACAGTCCCGCTGAGGGGTCCAGAGGCGTTTACTGAGCTCTTAAGAATGCTCAAAAAAAAATGAAGCGACGACGGTCTAACATTCGTAGGAAAAATAATGTTGCTTCTGAGAATTCACCGAAGGTTCTCCAGATTTACTGGGGATCTGTAGGAGTTTAGGAGTTCAGTTCAGAGCGTTCTCTGTCTTTTACTGAGTTTAGACGCTGTTTTGGCGGATTTTACATGCTTCTTCTTTAATCTCGTATAATTCAGTTTTCTCTGATTTCTTCTGTTTCGCAAAATCGAGACTTCGTATATGAGTTTAAATTCGATGGACGTAAGACCTAATATGGATAATATTGTCCAGTCGGTAGTTCCCTTAGCATACCTACGGTCTAATATCCGTTCTACGATGCATGCAGTTTTACCTTAGAACGTATTCGAGTTCTATGTAGACTATAAACAATACTACTCGTATTCACAACTTCATAAAAACGGAGTAGGACTTAGAAAGTAGAATGCGACTCTGCCATTGCATATGAAAAACTTTGAGAATGGATTGAACTTCATAATAATCGGATTTCGTTTGATATCACACAATGGTTCCACCGAATGGCCTTAAATTCCATTTGCTAATCTAGATAATAAAATGGATTTAAAGCTAAGGAAGTTCATATGCGGAACCATTTATTATATATTCCGAACGACTTGAGAGGATAAAACAACACCAGGAAAGTTAGCTCTTCAAGTTTTCCGTATCATTTTCCGTGAAGTGATTTATTTGGAAAATACTGCAGAAGTTGAACAACTCGCTATAGAAAAAGTTATTGCTTGCAAACTATTTATTTCAGTTTATACGCGCGGATGGTAGCTAACCATGGTATTTGAAAAATATACTGCAAATCATACTGAAACATACCTACATTTAGTCACTTGTCTAAGTGTGTATGTTGAGCTGGTGTTAAGCCCTTGTTTATGGATGTGGGTTCCTATAGAAAAGGAAACTTTCTATGTTTATCTCATTGACCTTAGACCTATTCCCCTGTCATTATTCCTTTTGTTGCAACTTCCGGGGAGGACAGCTTATTCCGCGATTTTTAAAATAAGTTTTAAATAATTTAATAGAAAAAGGGGTGCCGGGCTCCCGGCAACCAAAAAAACAAAAAAACAAAACTATGACACGAGCCACCAAAAAAAACGCAACCACACGGATGGTGGTTGGTAATCGAGTGAAGAAGAATGCGCAAAACCGAAACAAGCCCAAAGGGAATCGCGAAAAAAACCAGAATTGCAACCAGCAGCTGGTTCCAAGCTGCGCACACCGTCTGCTCAGTACGGGGGGGTTCGACAAAGGGGGAAATTAAACGTAAACAATTGTACGCCACCCGATTTTTATGGAAAATCGGGAAAACAAGATAAAACAAAACAAATGAATTTTTCCCTGATGGGGAATTTAAGTTTATGTATTTTTTTTGTAATAAAAAAGGGGTGATGACAAAGGCCGTATATGGTGCAGAATAAATTACAATCGTGGGACACCAAAGGGGTTGCCCACCTCAAGGTTTAGCAAACAAACTATTACGCTAGATTTGACGGCCGACGGAAGGCCCACGATTCCGTACGATCACAAACGGGGTGACTCACTAGGAGGTAACGGGGTCGCAAACGTTTTGAAAGTAACCGCTAAAGGGTTACGGGGTTTGCCGCGAAAACGGTAAAGAGCCTTACGGGACTCTATAACTTACAAATAACCCCAACTGGGGGTAGATTACACAAATGAAAATATATCAAAAAATTAAGAGGGCTACTTATCTCTTTCCTTCCTACTTGGGGTCGCTCCTATCAGGGTGTTGGGGTTGGTGAGGGGACTGTGTACTTCCCGCCGCTGTCACTCTCGTCGTTGCTTCGCCTGTCAGTTTTTCGTCTTTTCCTCGTTGGGGTTTTGTGGTTTTTTTTTTCTTCGTGTTCGTCCTTGGTGGTGGGTTTTTTTTTCCTTGTTGTTTAAATTGTGTATTTCGTTCGTTCGCTTTGTGACCTTCCTTTTGTTATATTTTTTTTTGCTTTCTTCTGTTTGTTCGTTGGTTAGTTTTGTTTCGTTCTCTGTTCTACTTTTTTTTGTGTACTTTCCGCTATGACGGAAAGATGACACACACACACGCAAGGTTCCACTAATTCAGCTGTCAGAACAAAGGGACTCACTTCCAGAGCTCTGACAGCCTCCCTATGGAACCACCCAATCAAACCAGTCGATGTTTTGTCGTGTTCGTTCTGTTCATTCTGTCTGTCGAGTGACTGCTTGGGTCCATATTACACCCCGGAACACTTTTGGGATAAAATTAAGGGGAGCTCAAATAGTGACCGCCAAGAAGGAAGGAAACTTTTATAAATGGATTCTACTGTGGGGCCCGTAAGTCTCCTTGCAGACACGAATGAGGGGAACGGATCGTGGGGAATCGTGAGCTTTCTATCACAATTATTGTTTTGTTTGAATTTGTGGTCTTGGGGTGGTTTTATAAATTCTGTGGCTGAAAGAGCAAACAATATCGAATTTAGGGTGGGCTCTCGGCCATTGCTGGGGTGTCGACATCTTCGGGCATCAAGTGAGGGGCACACCGTCCGTCCGCTACAGTCTCCAGGCCGTCCGCCTGGCTCTATCCGGGGTACCTATATGGTCATCTCTGGAGCGGTAGTCCTGGGGAGGGAACTGGATCCAAAGGATCTAGTAAATCCCACCTGTACCGTGGCATCCAGAGCATGACGGGAAGAAAAGAAAGGGGACGAAACAAGAAAAGGCAGGAGGGCAGAGGGGTGAAGCAGACAACAACAGGACCAAAGGGAATGGAGGATTTTTGGGGCGTGATTTGCACGTAACACTTTTGAAAGACATTGTGTTCCAGCCCTAATTGAGAGAACCATTGTCTTCAGGAATTATAATGCAGTTACGGTAAAAGCAGCATTACCACCTACAATATAAATCTCATAGCCCCTCTAAGTGTATTGATGAATTAATCACACAACTAGGAGAACCCTCAATTCGTGGACATATCAAGGCAAGTGTGGTGTTTATCCTCCCTTTCTATGGTTAGACTTATGGAAGAAAAAGAATACAGAGTAATGTAACAACCGCTATGCCGACACTTTAACTGGATCCTTGTCAAACCAAACTAGTCCTCTTTATCAGGAATTGAAAATCCACTACCACTATTCATATTCAAGGAAGCCGTGGGAATAAAATAGAGCTTCAAAGAGTTGAGCACTAAGAAAGAAGTAAGAATCATCGTGTCGGTGTATCAACTGTGATACAAACATCTTAGACTACTGCTGCACTTAACAAGCTTCTTCTACTACTCCTAGAAATAATGGGAAACTGATGGTGGCCAATTGCATTAAATCAGTCTCTGACTATTCCACTCTAACGGTCTTAAATAAAAAAAGAAATATAGACCACATAATTCCTTCTCCCCTGTTTGAAAGCAGGGAATTCTTTCTGCGACGTCGATGAGCACACAATTGAACCATATAAACATTTATGGCTCAAAAACAAAATAAGAAGTGACAACGCACTCTGAAGTGGAAATTTTGGCAATTATTGCAAGCTATTTCTGTTAAAAGGTTCAACTATTTCTCAACGAGATAGGTGAATACTTTATGATCCACATCACAGAGATATTTGGGACCGATGAGTTTGCAAAGAGTATAATAGCACAATCAACAGTTCAACTAAAATAATACGCCTTTTCATTCAGTTCGATCCCTAGGTAGCTGTATTACGCACACTGGTTGGTTCCAATAGCGTGCAGCACTCTGGACAATGCTTTTCTATTCTGCGTGACCCCACTGGGGTACATTTGAAAATTCGCGTATTCGAAGTTAGTCTGGGAAAATCGCATTATCACCTCCTTCCTTTGCCTACTGTATCTTGGCTAAATCCCTACAATTCAACATGCGATATTGCTCTTACACGTCTGGGTGAACTTTACCGTTGGGATAATAAACCCAATGACATATTAGTCAAAATGCATCAATGTCCCAACTCCCAAGTACGTCTCTGACATTAACCTGAGCGACTGTATTATGGTTCTGAGAAGTCATATCAAGTAGACCTTCAGGATCAACAACAATTATTACCATGATCAACAAACGGCGATATTGATGAACAAAATATAGATCTCCTTAGACATCATAGGGCTACATGGAAATTCATGCTCAAACGAGATGCGATAGGTGAGGACATTCGGAGGTGGTGTGAAGGTTTCAGATTTATAGATTGAGACAAAACCTTTCTGGTCTAGGCTATATTATTGGCAAACAAAATGTCTTTTATATGCGGTATGGTCTCATACCGATGACAAAGCAGTATACCAGACCACTGATTGATGACAATATATCACTATTTTAACGATTTTTGCAGAAACTGTATATATGAAGAGGAAAGGGAAGCCACCATTCGTCTGCTGTATATACAACTGCCTTGTTCTTTTTGGAGAAATGTCCAAGCCTGATACTTGCAAATCTCTGCGATCTTCCGGTCTCCACTTTAAGGTAATGGGATATCTATCAAAGCTCTTTCTGTCCCCTAGGTGGATGTTCTCGATATTTGCTGGCACCCAATCTCACACAACCCTATTTAGTAGTCTTTTTCTCATCATAACAAGGCCTTACTTTGCTAAACTGGTCTGTGTTGTTGCACTCCTTGTGCAAAAATGTTACCTCTCAGCCTTTCGAAGAAAAATAAGTTTACATAACAGTAGGCCAGATATGCAAATAGCTAGCGCCGTGACTTCATCACGGTCATATCACAACGTTGTTTCACTTATGCCAATACACTTCAGCACTTAGCAAAGGCGTAGTGTCAAGTTGTGGTGCCAGTAAATAGCCCGCAGTCTTTCTAACAGGAAATGCGCTAACCCCTTTGAGATGTCTTAAAGCATTCGTTTGACTTGCCAGAAACTTGGAAAGTAATGCCATCTGCAGTTATGCTCATATGGAATCCAACTGTCAATGGAAACTTTAACCGAGTACTTAAGCAGATCTAACGCAGATCCGAGTCCTGAAAAATTCTCCTCTAAACTTTGCCTAGCAAGTTCATTGGCGATTTCATTTTCGTGATCCCAATAAAACCTGAAAACCAAACAAGACATTCTCATCACAGCTTGGAAGTCGTGAGAAGATTCATTAAGGCTTTAAGTGCTATCAGCTATAGATTCAAATGCTTCTCAAATGCTTCACCAATTTTTCATAATATAGTTCGTTACCATCAGAATTGCATACATCTGGAAGACAGAGTCAAGTTTTGGTAACGAGGAGTGGAATCTAACATTGTCGTCCTACAATAGCGCATCATCATACGAACCCATTCCTTGGCATAGATCAGATAGATCAGTTGGCTTCCTTCTTCTCGTAAAGAAAACAATCTCAGTTTTGAAAGGCTGACTGAAAGCCCATATCTAGTGCACCAATCGTCGATCACGTGTAGAGTTGCCTGCAGACGGTCGCTAGAAGCGATCCAACTGACAGTACATCTATATCATCTGCATATGCTTGGGCAGAGTTATCAGAACTATTAAGAACGTTAAACAGTGAGTCAAGCCACGCCATCACGTGTTGAGAGTAGATTGCATCCACAAAGTGTGTCTTATACACCAGCATTGCTTTTATCCATGAAACAAGTGATTCGGCCGCACTGTATTTTTTTGGTCAAGTTACACATAACGTCAAAAGTTGCGTTGTCAAAAGCAGCCACAACTTCTATGAAAACGAACAGTGAATGTAACTTTTTAAAGCGCACTCGCACAGCTTCTTTCGAGTTGGTAAGCACTTTGCATCTTAGAAAGAGGAAGCTTTCACAAATCGGTTTTGCAGACATGAGCTCGACCACTCTGTCCATGGTTGTCAACATCAATGAAGTCAGACTAATAGGTCTAAAGCCCTAACTTGCGGCTACTCTCACTCCTCGTCAGGGTTTCGGTATGTGTGCCAATGCCATTCTAGTAGAGAAGATTCTCTTCAGAGCTACCTCCAGCTGGTTTATACCTTTTTGTATCATAACTGGGTATTTGTACACAATCGCTAGAAAAACCTGTTAATAGCAGCTGGTTGTGAACATGTTCTGATTCGGTTACCTTGGAAGTGAGTTTCCAGTATAAGGCAGAGAGTCTCTGCCTCCAACTCAGTCCAGGTGCCATCAGATTATCGGAGTGATTCAAGCCTTCCTGACTTTCCCCTTTTGAGGACTTTGACTAGCATGCTGGTTTCATCGACAGTTTCCATTTTTTGGCAACAGTCTTTAGGAAAGGAACTCTTCGAAATCCATGTTATTTTTTTATGTTTTTTTTGCTTCGACCTGTAAAGACTCTAGTCTTCCTCCAAAATTGGTCTTAAGTGACTTGCTTAGAAGTTTTCTAGTTTCCTTACGTAGTTGCTGCAGATCTGCGACCCATCAAAAAATCGACGATCTGTACGTTTATTTCCTGACTGAACATGTCAAATCAAATCACTTCATAAGGGTATTCTTAAGAGTCTGAATAGGTTAGCGTAGCTTTTGGTTTGTCCTGACCAACTCTTTCAATTGCTGACTTTCATTTTTTTTTCGCATATAAAATGATTCACAAAATCTTTTTCAGAACGGTACTCCATGTGTTCCGAATACCTACAGAACGTAGGATTGGTGCCGAATTTCTATGCCCAACCTGTCAAGGCCGTTGACTTGCTTCCTTTCATAACAAATGTTGGTTGGGGATCAACCAGGTCAGACGATTATGAAATCCAGGAAGAGATTGCTTCTCGTATCAACTAAATCTAGGTTATCCAAGTAAAAAAGTTAAAATCGATAACAGACAGAAAAAAAAGCCAAAATGAATTTCTTGAATTTGAATCAAAATTCATGGAATCAAAACTCGAAATACGAGGGAAAAATGTTACGTATACGACATGGTGTGCTATCCGCTTTATTAACACTCAGTATACCGGCAGTGGTAGGTTAGTTGGAATATTGTTTCCGATTCTACTATACCCTGAGTGGAACCATAGTTTTAAAATAGAATATTTGCGACGTTTTATTGTGTAGGTAATTCAGCTCACTTCATCACCAATCATTGGCAAGAAGTGGATTGGGGGTGTTCTTGTAATAGGCACTCCAAATTCCTGCGTACTGTTGGTATAGTGCATTCCAGTGAAATATACGAGTATGTACGTATGTATCCCCTGAGTTGATTTCAGCAGTGAAAAAATCGAAATTCATTCAGGTGAACGTTTTACTCACTTGGGAATTTCAAAAATATAGCAACACAAACATCGTAAGCAGATGGAGAGAAAGCAAATTTTGTATGGAAATTTTTAGGACAAGGAAGAGGGATACACAAAATTTAATGGATTTTCGTTTGTAGACCACTTGAGGAATGAATTTTTAAGCAGCTATAAAAAAATACAATTTGAAGTCATAAATATTTGAACAGCAAGCATAAAGTTTGAAGTAGATAGGAGAAACAGGAAATTAAGAAAAGGTACCAAAATGGGCAATCTTTCGCAAGTTTTGAACAATTCTGACGCAAGTTGAATTGTAATCGATTCTTGTTCCTGTGCCGTAACTTTATCATGTAATACAGATCATCACGAAAATCTAGCTTAATAACTCATCAGTCTTCGGATGGTATATTGCTAACAAGATGTTTCGCTTACAACTTTAAACGCGCAAACTTCTGCATGTACATTGTACATAAGTGATGACAAAGATGATTTTCTTATTATGTTCTTTTACAATGGTCGATAAAGTGTCCCTTAGGGGGAAAACAAATAAAAGAAACAATCTGAATCCTGTTTAGACAAGCATCAAAGGCAAAGGCAATAAATCCATAATTATAAATGCGAAAACATAGAGCTCCCATTTATGGCTGTAAAGGAAATGTTAAATGACTTTTCAACGCAGTTAATCTACAATACTTAGTGCGATAACAAAGGTATAGCCCATGTAATAACATAATTCAAATAATGTCACTTTTGATAATTTTAAAAGACCTACGGAGTAGACCAATACCAAAGAATATATATTTTAAAATAAACAAACCCTCTAGGACTTCACTGATTTATTCAGTCGTTTCAAGAACATCGTAATCCATAGAATTTTCATAAGAATTGACAAGGCTACTACAATATTTACCAAAGTAATTTTTAAGAACTAAACGAGGAGTTTTGTCCCAATCAAAAGTGGCTTGCCACAGGGCTGCCTTCGTGGACCAAAATACTTTATTTTTCGACGTATGTGTATACATACGCTGTGTATACTTGTTTTCCGGCGATGTTCAAATTATTCTAAGCTGCCTTCTTTATAAGATGAATTAAGCCTCATATTATATAGTCTTTCTGATTTCGTCAATAAGTCAGCTGTCTCTATGAAGAAAAGGGCCTACTCTTACTGATTTCGATTAACTGGGGAGAAGGAGAGTTTATCATAAGCGGAGGTCTGCATTTTTTTTTAAACATTTGCCTACGCTTTCATAGGTTGGATGACTGAAAAACCCTTTTTCTATTTTCCAGTATTGACCTGTAACTCAAACCACGATCCTCTGGATAGATTGGGATCAAGATGCTATAAAACTACCATTTGAGAAGACTGTTTGTCAATGCTTGCCTTTTGAATGTGATCTCATATACCAAAAACCAATAATGAATGTGCAGTGCTTGGATGTAAAATATTTAAATACACAGCGCAGGCGAAAGACAACTAGAGAGGAAAAGATAAATACCGATATACTCGTATGGACATTGGTTTTGAATGTTTGTGAGTTATAATGACTAGAAAGTTCTATAAGGAAGTTGTACAGCCTAGGAAAAATCAAGATATTTAAGAGTACGTCACAAAGTTAGTTAAAAGGTAGTTAAGTAGTTGAATATTCATGGCAAAACGGGTATTACAACTGAAAGTTTGGAGGGGCGGAATGCCACTATCAATTTCTTATAAGTGAAGCAAAATTACATCGGTAATTGGATGTTGTTAATTAGATTCACGATTTTGAACTCAATCTAGCAAGTGCAGAGGGGCTTTAGGAACACTTACTCATATGTAAGGTTTCTACTCCAATTAAGAGTGAATAAATACTTTCTAATATAATTTTGTAGCATTTTTGACGACATCGAATATGTGGTCATTCTAAGATGAAAAGCTTTTCTATTACAACCGTGAGCTTGCCATTCACGGATAGTGGTTGAGGGTTTAAATTTCACTTTAACGACAGCAGACGTAGACATAGTACCTTGGAAGCATTAAATTACACTCGCTTGGTGATTCCTAATTAGTTGTCCTATCCACAATAACGAGCTGAATTTCTAATTCATTGCCAAACTCTGTCAAGTGCCAGATTCGTATACAATATGGTTCCATTTTTCGGTGAGGCATGCAATGGAATCACCAATGGACATATTACCACGAAAACCGTACTGGCGGTTATTGAACAGTTTTCGTATTTCGTGACCGTCAGGGTTTAGGTATCAGGTATGAGGAAAGAGATGAAGATTCGTCCTTTTTCATGAATTGTCTTAACAAATGCTGTTTTTCATCTCCTCGGATGCAGCTCTAAAGATTTGGAATTGAAGAATATGCTCACCCAGAAGTTTTGCCAGTATAGAAGAATAGCTGTTCAAAAGAACGAGAGATATTCAATATGCCTTTTGGACCAGCAGATTTGTGTATATTAAGAACTTTATGTACTCTCGCTGTTACTGTATAAAGGTGGATTCGTCCTTTTTTTCAGTTTATATGCATTTTTATTATGTTTAATTAATTTACACTTACAAGGTATACAAAAAAAACGCTTAAAAATTAGCTTAATTAACTTAAAATTATCTTATTTATTATACTGGCTCCCTGCGGGCACTCTAAGTTAAACCTAACACTTAAACTATGTCTTTCGACGTTTTGACAGGTTTTGTTCTTATTCTTATAGTTAGGACAATACAGCTTAAACTAAGAAAACATTTTTAAATAGAAAAAAAACTTAGTATATGGACTATTGGTGGATTCGTCCTATTTATTATACGATGCGCTCGAGTGATAGCGGAGGTATATGGGACAATCTGGAAGCGTCGAGCTGGTTGCAAAGTGTGCAGTAGCTTTGCCTTGATGTGGCTAAATCGATTTTATGTTTTATGAGCGACTTAAAGTGTGTACTACCTTTGGGATACTGTATTTTTTTTCCTCAGATTTTAGTGCTGTTGAAAATTAACACGTTTATGAGAGGCATTGCAATCTTTCCTGGTTAGTTTGATTTTTTTTTTGTCATACACTGAGATCAAATTACTCTAAGATGTCGGTGCCGTCACATAACGATAATCGACATAAGGCCATATTTTAAAATTGAGATAAGAATTGCACTATTATGTGCGAAGCGAGCGACGTGAGCCATCCAACGTACAGACTATTCTATAGGCGCCTGCCTGACAGTTGTTGACATACTCTTAGCGGAGTGACGAAGACGCTTGAGCGGCTAAACCCTGCGGAGAAAAGTGTGAAATCCTGCTAGCGAGCGAAGCGAGTCACCCACCCCAACAGTAGAAGATGACATAAAGCCAATTTGGCCTTATGTCCGGCACCTAAAATGTAATGTCAAGTCATGCGCAGACACGGAGTATAGATAGACGAAATCGATGGCAAAGGGTTTTTACGGGTTTCGCTAAATTTCATGCTTATTCGGAATAAAAATATTTAAGATTCTGAGATTTGTTTACGTGGAATGTCCATATTCACAAACATATTGGTTTAAGCGAAGTGATTTATCAATATAGATGCAGCTATGTGCTAACGATGGTTATATACATGTTATTCCCGAAAAGCCTTTAGGATTCAAAAGAGTTTTAGCTGATAAAAACATAATTACTGGGATTTAACTTGATCTGATCTGTTTAAAGCTTAATTTAATTAAAAAGTATTTTTCTTGTAAGCCTCACTATATTTTTTTCCCATTTTTTATTTCCTTTCTTTACATACATACTGTAAATTCCTATGGCTCCTATCCATATTATCCGTTCCCACACTCTATTCTGCTAAATAAACAATTTTACCAGTCTAAGTTCTGTTCCCACCGAATATTCTGCTGACGTATGGGTTTTTGCTCGCACCTGCAATATCAAATACAGTATTAGGTAGCAATGCCCAGACGTAACAGAATACACCTATAGAATTACATTTTGTTTGTTAAGTAGTATTTAAGGCACTACAATTTTTAATAAAGAGTCACTCGCAATTCAACCGTGTTGTC
>CASBSA010000127.1:0-109628 GCA_949129095.1 Volucella bombylans
CCCCTATTTCTTTTAAGGGATTTGATCCGCCAATTGTGGGAACCTAAAACATCTTTTGTACCACAAAATTAGTATTACGAAACCAAGAGAAGCCCAACTCTTTTGATGAAATTGAGAATCTCTCTGGTGGAGATTTTGAGAATTTCCCCAGGGATTAATATTTCTCTGAGTAAAAAAGGGCACTTAAAGCCATGCAACTGCTCTGCAGTTTCTCCGTTTTCCACACAAAGAAGACATTCAGTTTCCTGAATAAGACCTATTTTATGTAGATAAAAGGTTACAGTGTCTGGTTAAAAATCTAACAAGTCTTCTGATATCATCCTTTTGAGATGTCAGGATTATTTTGATTTTTTGTAGAAGCTCTTTATTGTTGAATTCATGAAAAAATCAACTGAACCGTTTCTAGACAGTTAGTCAGTTATTTCACTTCCAGTTCAGTTTTATTTTTTTAATTTTTATGCATTTTTATTTTTATCACTTAAATTGCTCTTATTTGATAGACAGAAAAATGTTGCCTAAATTACTTCAAAATAATCTTATTCTAACTTACTGGCCCACTGCGGGCGCTCTAAGCTAAACCTAACACTTAAACTATGTTTTTGACGTATCTTACAGTCTAATTTATTTTTATTTTAACATTATTTGATACTAAAACTAAGAAAATAAATTTTAAGTAAAAACTTAGTAAATGGACCTTTTTTTTAATTTTTTATAAAACTTAAAACTAAAAGCCTACAGACTACTTAAAAATAAATCTTAACCTACTTAACCTACTTACATCTAATGCATACATACATACATATATACATAAGAAATATATATACATAATATATAAATGTATGTACGTATATATATATATATATTTGTTTTTTTACATTTTTTACTTTTATTTTTATTTTTTTTTGTTTTCATATATTTTTATTCTTAAAATCTAACTTAAACCTACCTAAAACTATGTAAGCCGGCTATGACTAAAAAAATTAGGATGCCCCAGCTTGCTTCACATGAAGCTATCTATCACTGGAGGCGCTCGACGACGAAGCATCCTCCCCTTCAACAAGCCACCAAAATTGTTGGTGATGCCGAGCAACATCCCTCATGTCGCGACCCCCCGCCACCCTACTGAACCGGAGAAGCTCCGCACTGCCATGTGCGACATCTCTGTCGTAGTTGAGTAGCCTATACGCAGCTGTTCGAGCGACGTAGAAGATTATCGGCACCGCTAATCTGTCCTGGATCAGACATTTGCTATCTAAATAGAGGAACGCTTCTGGAGGAATAAAGTCGTCAAAGCGAACTCTCTCGTGATACATATAATTAGGGTAGTAAACCGCGGAGATCAAGTTGTTCGATGAGGTCATTGCTCTTGCAACGTGCCTTAAAGACGAAATTATCCACTCTTATTAGGTTCGCCCTATTGCACAAGACCTCATTGGGATATAATTTTATGAACTCAGGCTCTGGTGTTCTGTATAAGCGAAGACAAGCCTTCTCAAACACCCGAATCTTTTCCAATAAACTTGCTCTCACGTTGAACCACACGGGACATCCAAATACACGCATAGGCCTGATAAGGGACATGTAGCAGATCACCTTCACCCTCTCATCGAGTTGGCTGTTATAAAACAGTCTCTTTGTAAGGGCAAAAGCACCTTTGGCTCTGGCCAGAGCAACATCTATGTGTTTGCTAAAATACAGAAATTGATCTAGACAGATCCCTCGGTATCTGACTAAATTTTGACAAGGAAGTGGCTGCCCGTGCTGCCCCACGATCGAGAACTTTCTCCAATTCTTTCTGGTATCCCAGAGGCCCCAGACAAAGGCGTCCTAAGCAGAATGGTTTCCGATTTCTGAAATCTTTGGACCTGATCTGGACGCGATTAAGTCCTCTGCGTACGCTATGACATGGGGAAGTGAACCTATCAGATCACTTGTGTAAATGTTGAATAGGATCGGCGAATTTACCGCACCTTGTTGCAGACCGTTTTTAATGTTAAATGTTCCAGCAGAAGTCACATCGCCATTTTTCGTGATGAACTGTCTACTGGAGAGCATGTCAAAAAGAATATAAAGCAGTGGTTTACTAATGTCCAATCTGTCCAGCTTGAAAAAGAGTCCTTCTAACCATACGGTATCGAAGGCCTTCTCCAAGTCAAACAGTCAGTTACCAGTGCACTGGTTCTTGCATTTGTTCCATTGGATATCAGAAACCAGTTTCGACACAGCACGAATGATATCATGCCTCGCTTTGAAACCGAATTGATTATGTTTGTCCTCAACCCACTTAGTAAGGACTCTATTGATCACCTTCTCGAAAACCTTACTGATGCTTGGAAGAAGACTGATCGAGCGGAGATTCGCCGGATTGGAAGTGTCTTTATCCCTTTTGGAGATGGGATGTACCACCGCAGTTTTCCATTGCGATCGATAATGTGCATTATCCATTAAATTATTAAACAGGGTGGTATAAATGTTCACCGCTTCTAGTGGGAGATGTCGAAGCACAATGTTCGGTATTTCATCGGTTCCCACTGATTTCTTACCTCTAAGTGATTCGAAGATCGTTTGGAGCTCTTCCTTTTAAATGAACGGGGGTAGAACCCTATCGTTGGTGATGACATTATTTACCATATTCTCGTCATTGAACTGGGTTAAACTCGAGCTCTCGAATCGCCAATTCACAATTTCATTTCGAAGGAAGAAATTGTGAACAAGGACTCGATTCTCCAGATCGTGGTTCGGGCCAGTGATAACATCCGCCTTGTACACTTCCTGGAAAGTCGCTCCTATAACCTCTACATGCTCCTGCGGATCCTCGATCACAAAGAAGTTGTCATCATCAACCGCCTTATTTGGATCTATGCCTGCTGCTACCAGTATTTGTTCGTTGTTCGTCGTTCGGGCGATTTTAAGACATGGAAGGTCGTTCCGATTATTTCTCCGAAATATTTTATTTATTTGCGGGAACATATTCAGGTTACTGGTGTTTAGAGCCCAAATTTTATTGTTCCAATACAAACTTACAAAATTTCTGTAATTTTCCTTTATTAATGTTTGGAGGTTTTTAATCGACGACTTCTGTGTCATGATCTCCGGGTTATGTCTATTAGTAAACTATCTTTACAAGGGTTTTAGTCTTTCGAAAATCGGAATAGGGTCTCGAGATCCGAGATGAATAAGGTGGATTGAGTAGCTTTAGGCGCATAGACAGACGCCATGTACAACCGCTTTCCACTACGGAGAGGGATATACACGACGCATGCTTCCAGCACCTGGAACCTGCGTACTACACGACTGTATACTTTTTTAAACTGTGTTACAGTGGATTGCGTGCCTATCTACGCTAAGTCTTTTAATATAAAAATTATTGCCTATGGCCGACTTACATAGTTCTATCGTTTCCTTTAGTTCCATCTTAAATGGGTGGAACCTTTTGTTGTTTCTGTTTCTGTTTTTGTTGTTTCTGCTGTTGTTGTGGCTGCTGCCGTTGTTGTGGTTGCTGCTGTCTTTGTAGCTGCTGCCCTTGTCGTGGCTGCACTTGTTGTTGTTGCTCCTTTTCTCGCCTGGCTGTTTGTTTTGGCTTAATGACAAGCACCTTTGCCTGTAGCTATCTGATGCTACTATATATAGCTTCGACTTCATCCTCTTCGTCGTCCGACTCTGAGACAGCCAGAGCTGCGAAGCTGTTGTCGCTTCCCATGAAATGACCTTTGCCCCCTCTGATACATATGGGTCGACGTCAATGTCCGACTCATGACATGTAGAGTTTGTTGCTGCCGTTGTAGATGTTGAAGTCGCCACCTCCCTTATTCTACCTAGCAGGTTTTCGATGGATTCCATCAGAGAGGGGCGTTTAATCAGATTGGAGGTTGGCCGTAGCTTCCTCCTCCGCTTGGCATCGCCTTCTGCACCATAACTTTTAAGTTGTTTGACGGTGAGTTTTCATCCAATCTTTTTCTGCTACCACTAGCTTTCCCGTTAGTGGAAGAGCAGACCGCTCTCTATTACACATCACGTGATTTCTTCTTTTATATCTCTCTTTATTTACACTGTAACTTGTTACTGCTATAGAACAACAAAAAAAATTGTCTACCGTTGGGATAGAACTCAGGCCTCGAAATTGTCACACTAGGTGTGCTTCCACTAAACTAACTGGGAATACAAAAATTGTATATCAAACCGCACAACTAAAATTTTACTTCACTTATCGCAAGAGAAAAGCCGAAACACATCTGCACTCTATGAAAGTCAGTGAACGATTCTATTTCACTCCCGTCAATACCTTTATGACCAGGCAGCCACCAAAGTTTTACTTTGTTCTTATGGAAGAAATCTGGTGCCTGACTGATTTGGAGTCGAAGTGATTAGAGTCTAATGCTTTAATGGCTGCTTGACTGCCCGTCAATATATGGATAGGGATGCGGTTCATTTTCTTATCGAGGATGAGATTTGCGTGCACCTGAATGACATTTACTTCCGCTTGACATACACTGGGACTTTTTTCCGGTAATTGCGAAATTCTGGTGTTTGGACCAAACACTTGACACCGACCCCGGTGTCCATCTTTAATCCATTAGTATACCACTTGATATCTTTAAGCTTTGGGGATGGGTTTTTGTAGTTATATGCTTCTCGACTTGGGATCACTATATTGAAATTTCTGCCTAAGCACTTAGGTAGGCGTGTATTTACCGTCCAGATCATGTCAAGCTCGGGGATTTCAGAGAGAAGATTCATTTGATCTATGTGATTTGAGTAATTAATCTTTCCTGTTTGTAGTAGCCTGACCATGCTGCGAATTGCGGTTGTTTTTATAAAGAGATGGAGTGGCGTTAAACCAGTTAGGGTTTCTATAGCAGCCATGGGGCATGTGTGCATTCCGCCGGTGATGCTAGGTTTATCCATAAGAATCAAAAAAGAACTTTCAACATGTTTATTTATAGATAATAGAATGTTACATAGTAGAATGTTATAACTTAGTACAGGAAAAAACTAATAGCATAGAAATATGTAGACAATTAGAACATTTAAATTTGTAACACTCCCACTTTGATCTACATATTTCAAATTTTCAAATAGTATTGCATAAAAAAATCAAAACAAAATTTATATTGAAAATTCAATTATTTGTTTTTTATTCACAAACATTTTTTATTATTTACAAAAAACTTCGAGTGATTGTATATTTAATGCTCTTTTAAACTTGTGAAAATTTTCTTTAAATAAAGATTTTGTGAATATACGAGGGGCGTTCAATATATTATTGGTATCGATATGAAGGAAAATGCGAATTCAATTTAAATTGTTTTTATTTTTCAATATAATCTCCCCTAACATCAATGCATTTGTTACATCTTGAGATAAGCTTTTGTTAAACCCTCAAAAAAATAAATTTCCTCTTTCTCTGCAAAATACCCATTTATTGCCGACTTGAGTTCTTCATCATCCGAAAATCTTTTTCCACGAAGACATTTTTTCAAATCCGGAAACAGGAAATAATCACTAGGGGCAAGGTCTGGACTATAGGGTGGGTCTTGGATTTCTTCGAAACCAAAATCTCGCGCAGCAGCCTTGGAAACTCGCGCCGTGTGAACAGGAGCGTTGTCATGAAGAAGCAACACACCCGCTGCGAGTTTACCCCGTCTTTTCTTTTTAATTTCCTCCCGCAAATTATGCAAAGTGGAAGCGTAGGATGTGGCGTTGATGGTTTCACCTTTTTTTTTGTACTCAATGAGCAAGATTCCCTTTGAGTCCCAAAAAACTGTGGCCATGAGCTTCCCGGCAGACGGAGTGACTTTGAACTTCTTCGGGGGTCTGTTCCTTTTTTATGCCACTGCATGGACTCTTGTTTGCTTTCAGGGTCATAGTGGTGGACCCATGTTTCGTCCCCAGTAACAATTCGATCCATAACACCGTCCGCGTTCTCACTACACATCTCCAAAGGCTCTCTACAGCATGCGATTCTCACTTTTTTCTGAGGCGCTGTGAGCATTCGTGGCACCCATCTTGCACTGACCTTTGAAAGGTTAAGATGGTCATGAAGAATGGTGTGAATGGTACCAATTGAAAGCTTGGTGATCTCTGCCATCATTTTCACCTTTATTCGGGCATCCTCAAGAACAAGTTTTTCGACTTCTTTGATGCTTTCTCCCGTACAAGCAGTAGCCGGGGCGCTGGAGCGGGGGTCGTCTTGAATGCTCTCTCTGCCTCTCTTGAACTCACTTGACCACTTTCGCACAGTTCATAATGAAGGTGCGGAACCCTGGTAAACAGCCACCATCTCTTCATGAATAGTTTTTGGACTTTTTCCTTGCTTAGTGAGAAATTTAATTACAGCGCGATGCTCACTTTTCACCATCACTAAAGATAAAACGCGAATTAATAATCACATTTATATGAAATTTTACATGAATGCACTAAAATAATAGTATTACTTGATAAATAAGTCAATTTATATATACAACCACAGCTTCACCCCGATACCGAGAATATGTTGAACGCCCCTCGTATCTGCAGTTTGCTCTTCAGAATATATACTTTAGCCTAAAGAAATTATTTTCGTAAATTTCTCTTATAAAATGATATCGCACGTCAATATGTTTTGTGTGCTTGTGAAATTCAGGGTTTTTAATTGCTGTTAAATAACTTTCGTTATCAATATATAGCGTAGATATCGCATCTTGATCCAATGTTAGCTCTTGCTAAAGTTTCTGCAACCATACCAAGTCCTTCACTGCTTCGGATGCTGCGACATATTCTGCTTCAGTTGTGAATAACGAAACACATTTTTGTCGTCGGGACTGCCACGATATCGCTCCTCCACATAGCATTACAACCATGCAGTTTGTCGATCGCCTCGTCTCGTGATCTATGTTGCCCCTGACATATTTGAATATACGCTTCACTGCACCAAAGTCTGCTTACTCACTCGGTTACTCTAAATGTCTAATTACATAGCTAACAGCAAAAGAAATATCGTCTCTGGTGGCAACAGCCAAGTACATCAGGCGTCTGACCGTTTCTCGAAAAGGAAAAGCTCCTCCAAAAACACTTCTATTAATTGTACTGGATTGTTTTTCAAATGGTGTTGAAACTACTTTGGCATCTTCCATGCTGAACTTTCTTAATAGTTTATGAGCATAAGTAGTTTGATGAACTAAAACCGTATCATCTGTTCTGCATGCTATTTCCAATCGCAAGAAATAATCAGTAACACCATAACTAACCTCAAATTCCTGCTTCAGACAGCTAAGGAATACGTCTACGTGTTCTTTGCTTGATGCCGCCAGTAATCCATCATCGATGTAAATCATCAACAACATTGTCCCTCCTTTGGAAAAACTGGCAAATACGCATCGTTCAGATTCACTCATTTTGAACTTGAATTTTTAAGAACATTGTTAAACTCCTTATTCCAACATCTGGACGACTTTTTCAATCCATAGAGACTTCGTTGCAATTTCCACTATTATCGTCATAACCTTTGGGTTGTTTCATGGGTCTGTACGAAGAACACCATTCAAAAATGCAGTTTTTATGTGGAACTGAAATATTTTCAAGTTTTGAGCTGCAGTTATAGCCAAAATCGTTCTCAATGAAGAAAATTTAACAACAGGACTGAAAGTTTCCATATAATCAAGACCATACTCTTGATTAAATCCTTTAATCACCAGTTATGCTTTATATCTGCCCACTTCACCATTCGCCGACATTTTCAGTTTATACATTCATTTATTATATATATAGCTTTTCTATTTTCCGGCAAATCAACCAGTTTCCATGTAGTATTCTTCAGCACACTTGAAATCTCCTCGTCCATCGCAGACTTCATCTCCTTTGCTGATGACGAATGAAGTGAATTCTCGTAGCTGGTAGGCTCACTGAATTCAGCAACAAAAGCAAACCCTTCAGATATTAGGACGTTCGTTTATTTTATTTTTCGCAATCTATCTTTTATTAAGTTTTCCGGAATATTCTCTGCTGCGCTGGAATTATTGCATGCATTTACACTATTGTTGTCATCCTTTTCGCTCGTTTTGTACACTAAGGTACTGAGTCGCTTGTTGCAGGTTTATCGAACATATCTTCATTAAAATTGTCTTCTCTTTCACTCGGAGGTGAATTCGACTCAGATATTTCTACAACATCATCTACCTTCTCACTAGCTGGGAAAACAAAATATTTCGCGAATTTGACGTCATTTTTCTGGTCACTGCTGTTACAACTTGGAACACTTGTTTCATTGAATAGAACATCACGGGAAATTTCAACAGTTCCACAGGTGTCCAGGAGAATTCGATGTCCTTTCGTGTTTACAGCATATCCTTCTTTTTTTGTGGGAAATGTGTACATATACGAGTACTTCACAACCAAATACTTTAAATTGCATATTCTCAGGCTGCTTATTGAATCATAGCTCGATCGAAAGCTGTTTTGTTGGACAATTAACATGCCCCGCTTCTATTTAGCACGTAGACTGCTGTATTTACAGCTTCAGCCCATAGTTTACTATGTAAATTTCTGTCATACTCGTATATCATGGATCCTGGGGCTTCTACTATGTATTGTACGCATGTCGCGCTCAGCACGTCCATTTTGTTAGGGAGTATATGGCACTGTTGTTTGATGGCGTATTCCTCGATCTGTTAATAACGACAGCAGATCTTTGTTGACAAACACTACGAGTATTCCATTGTCGGTTCTTATCAATTGTACAGGATAACCTGTATCGATCTCCACTTGTCCTAGATATTTCTCTATCAGCCTGGTTACTTCAGTTTTTTGTTTTATGAAGAAAACATAACGAAAATTAGAGAAATCATCTTTGAATAATAAAAAATACCTGGATCCTCCGTAAGATATAACGTGCATGGGGCCACAAAGATCGCAATGGACCAACTCCCCTGGTGTCTTTGCCCTGCTGATACTTCTTGTAAATGGTAGACGATGACTTTTTCCCATAGCACATGCCGCACAGAAGAATGAAGAATCACAAGAAACAGCAATGTTTATCGTTGATAAGAATTTCTTTACCTGGCTAATATTCTGGTGGCAGAGACGCTCATGCCATTAGAGATATTCGTAACAGCATTCAAATAGGGTTCATCCATGATCACTTTGCTCTTCAAAGCTTGAACATTTTGTGTTCGCGTATTTCCACAGCAACAACAGCACCTGGCCTTAACAACTTACATCGGTTTTTATTTCATACCATTTGCAGCCCTTTATCCAGGGCGCCACTTGCCGAAGTTAAGTTTAATTTTATATCAGGGACGTAAAGCACTTTTGTTGCCAATTCGTATTATTATATGTAACTATTACCCATTTTATATGACAGCTTAATGTGCATTTAGACAATGCTGTCATATAAATTAGGTATATGTTAATGGCTCCGCAGCCATATGCCAAAATAACCTCTCCAATTCCAACGCGAATGTTTACTGGAATATCGAACTTACGGAAAGTGACAAACCTTTGCATGTGCAATGTCATGTGATCACTGGAACCAGAATTAAGAAACGAGCTGTCTTTGTCTGGCATTTTATGAAGAGTAGCTTGACTAATAAAAGCTTCTCCTCTTTTTCCATTAATGTTCATATGAGTTTTCTCTTTCTGTCTTTTAAGACAGTCGGACTTCCAGTGGCCAGTTTTATTACATAAAAACCACTTTATGCACACTATATTTTAATGACACCTTACCGTATCTTGCAACGAATGCTTCACACTCTAGTTGATTTTGTGGGTATATGTATTCTTGATTCTTCCATTAAAAGTCGTGCAGTTAGATTTTTTAGAGTTTGCTTGTTGCGATCAATTTTTTGCAGTTTGGAGATGTGGATTGATAAGCTTTCGTCCTCGCTTTTAGCGAAACTATAAAATCAATAAATGTACGAAAGTTTTAGATTCTTGTTGATATACATTTTCCAATTTTGACCGCACATCGCCGCACATTATATGTAAAAGCGGATCTTGTCCCATTGACGTCACTATAAACTTCTAAGCTCTGCTATTAAACTTGACCCAATTCCTTAATAATTCGGAATCTGCTGCTGATGATTCTGTTTTAATTATCGGCTTTCTTGATGTACCCTCGACAATCTCCCGTAAATTATTTGCTTTTAGTAAAACTTTTACCTGCAATTTCCAGACCAACCGTTGTTCGGCACTCTGAAATTTTTCAATTCTCTGCAAATCTTACATTTCCGCTTTTAAAATTCAAAATCCGCGTACCCAGAAATATTTTGTGAATTTTTTTTCTGTATATCTATAATTTTTTTTTAGGATATAACCACAGATGCTATAGGTTACATAGATATTGCACTTCGAAGCAAAAAATCTAACCATTTTTCCATTCAATAGGACGTACCCGTACGTCCCTGTTCGATCGAACTAGAGTGAATCATACTCAGACATGATGTTACTCTTAATTGTTTTGTATTATCAAGTTGCGTGTTCTGTTTGTTGGATAGAAGTCTTCCGTTTTTCGCAACGTAATTTTTTCAAATCAAATTTGACTGATAATAAACATTATATTTGAGAACCGTAGGAAGGTCAAAGCAGAATGCGCTCTCCTTAATGTTGTGTTTATTGAATAGTTGTTTTATATTTTTTTCCAGATAAAATTTGAATTTTTTGATTTTTGGGTGCTATGTTTTTCTCTATCTTCCACGAACAATGCTTCCGTAATAGAACGAGGAGAGCAAAGTGTAGAAGGTCCTTGCGATGCTCATAGCAAGGACATTTTTCATCAAACCATTTCGGATCTCTAGTATTTGTTATCCTTATGCATTCCAAGGCCATTTTCTCTCTTATATTTCTTTCTTGTGGACGTTCTCTGAAAATTCTATTAAATACTTTGAAGTGAACTTTACAAACGTTAAAAAATTCATTAGTTGGTGCCTTCAGACTTCCAAAGTCACTTCTTTGAGAATAATTTTTTGCAAAGATGAAAAAGCATTTTAAAAGCAAGATATCCTGAAAAATATCGCATTGCTGTTGTTTCTAATGTGATTTTAGTTTCGATTTCCATATCACAAATGACTTGTTCGTATAGAGTTTCATCGTATACGATTTTCTTACGATCCTTAAGCAATGAAGAAGTTTTTGGAATATTAGTTTGAGTTGGGGATAAGTCTACGTTTAAAAATTCTACATCATCTTCATCACAATTACCGAAAGGAGAAAAATTAATGAGATTTGACGAGAGAATTTTCGACATCAAAACATTAAATTCGTAAAAAGACGGATTTTGTTGTAACCACCTTTGATGCGAATAATAGAAAATAAATTTTCTAATACGTCTTGATGAATTCTCTTTGTTAGTAAATAATCCACGTTCTCATATAGGCTATTGCTTATATCATGACAAAGTAATAAGACCCCGTTTATAGTTCGTTCCATTCCTTTTATACAAAAGTTTCTTGCAAGGTTAACTGGTTTTTGTATATATTTTAAGTAACTCATTATAAACTGGATTCCAGCTGAACTACCCGCCTTAAAACATTCTTGTCATAATGTGAACCACTATTCATGCAGTCAAATACATTGTTCATTTCACTTCACATAGTACGAACTCTTTCGTTGCTACAGCTTTATTAGAGCTTTCTTTTAAGCAATTAAGTTCAAAGCAGTTTGAATCGATACCGCAATTGTCCGGCTAAATATTTGCGTTGCAAGGTGAACATGAATTTTTTCGAAGGCATTTGGTGCTATATGACAACTTCTAAATTTTAAACATGTCTTAGCTACGCTGTCAAATTCTAAATTGTATATTTCTCTGATAACATCAAAAGACACTTTATCATCTGGAGTTTGTAGATCTGATTTCAATAGAACATTACGAACTGTTTTTAACAAACGAGGGAAATCATAAACACAAAACATTTTTTCATCATTAAAAATTATAACTGGGTTTTCTCCAGAAACGCCTAACACTTTCTAAGCTTTTCTATTATTGGTCCCAAACAATAGCACATACCTTTAGACCAAGTTCTTGACAGATTTTCAAATTGTTTTTTATAATTTCGCTTAGGTTATCCCCATTTACACCGTTTGCTGACACAAAATAGTTTAAAACACTTTTCCAACTACGAGTATTAAACAAACCATTTAGCATGAAAACACATATTTCATTAGCAAACAATCTACTTCTTTCTACACCAAGGTCTTCGAAACCATCTATTAAATCATTTTTTATATTATATGTGAGGTTTTTACGAATCCTAATTTCATCAAATATCAGGACAACACAACGTTCTCCCTGGTTTAATAAAGCGAACTTTGACTTAAGATACGAGTGAGTATTGTTTTCATATCCTGGTTGTAATCCTTTTACAGGAGCCCATCTACAGAAAGAGGAAATGTGAGGAAGTTTAAAACCTATTTTGGGAAAGTTCTTTTTCATGGCTGTTGTATTTTGTAGTCTTTGATTCTTTCAGAAGCATTTTACAGTATGTTTTTGAATGGTCTGAAATATTAAGCCTTTCGATTTGAGACGTCGTAGATATTTTATTTTTATTAAAATTTATTAAATGTTTTTTAAATAATGTATTACTTTTAAATTTCTTAATTTAAGTTTGTAACTTAACAATATTTTTCTTTAAATTGGCTTTTTTTTTCTCCTCTTTTGCTCATCTTTCCAATAACTGATCGCACCTTGCACACAAAATGCATCCGCCTTAAGATACTTTTTTCCTACAAACTCGGGACAAAAATGATCTCCACAAACAAAGTATTTGGTCAAGGCTTGGATTTCTTTTACTAGTGAAGGGAACAAGTATAGCTTTACTGGGCTTGATTAAAAAATTTTCTTCAACACACTAGTCATTTACTATCTTATAGCAAACGTCTTTAGGGTGTTTACCCTTCACTATTAGGACTGAGTTGTCGGCATATTCTATTGTTGGACAGCCCAGACTACTTAATTTTACTAGCAGGTCATCAATGGCCAACGACCACAAAAGCGGTGAGAAAACACCTCCTTGTGGACAACCTTTGACGGCTTAGACAGAGACTTTCTGGTTTATGAGCATCGCTCTTACCCAATGGTTGGGTTACATAGTATTCGAAATGGATTCATATCCGGTATCATTAAAGGCACCTTTAATATTTAGGAAGGCACATATTGCAATCTCCTTTACTCTGCACGCCTCTTTAATCAGTGTTACTAGATTTAATAGAGCGCCTTCCGCGGATCTTTCTTTCCTGTATGTATATTGGTGAGAGTGCAGACGTGAATTTTTGTTGAGAAGGTCTTTGATGTGTAAAGTGATAAGTCCTTCCATTGTTTTCAGAAAAAGGATGTAAGACTTATGGGTCGATAAGATTTAGGTATTGTAGTTTCCTAGGTTTATTTGGTTTGTGGGATGTATTCCCATTTAAAGCTATACCTAAATAAGGTGACCAAAGTGGGAAGTATCGGGACCAGACCTTTTTGAATCAGTTCTAGGAAGATTCCGTCTGAAGATAATTGAGTTTACGGCACATTTAAATTTGCCTATGCTGAAAATATTAAGCTTGTGGTTTCAGAATTGACATGTTGTGTATTGTTTAAAGGGTCGAGTCTGGGAAATGCACCTTAAGTAGCATTTTTAGAGTTTCCTCTCGACTAACTGTGAAAGTACCATCTTTTTGTAACAGACCTAAGCTGTTGGAAGAGTCCTTTGAGAGAACTTTTTGGAGACGCGAGATTTCTGGCAGTTTTTCCAGGTCTTCCAGGAAGCTTCCTTGGACTTTCTCAATTAATTATTGAAGTTGATTAAAGCGGACTTAATTACCGATATGTTTGGATTTGTTAAAAAAATTGTTCACCGTTTTACGCATTTGTTCAAGTTAGGGTTCCAACATGGTACACACCTTTTAACCATGTTGCATTTCAACTTGCAACTGCATTTAAATGATGAGGTAATGGCTTCATTTAGTTTATCCACCGCCACCTCAGTGAGTCAGCTTTATACCCCAGTTCGTGAGTTTCTTCATGTATCTAGTTTGACCCTGCCCGATATTGAATCCAATATTGAACCTTATGTGCGTATGGTCCGATAAGGATATAAGCGAGTTGTGAGGCTTAGGAAAGAATAACGATATTTCAGAGTACGTCCGAAAGTGGGCTTGTAGGTAAACTGATCAGCATTTATAGAGTGACAGGTGTTACGGCTGATGGTTTGAAGTGACGGAATGCTACTGTCAATTTCATTGGAGTACTGGTGGGGAAAATAGAACAAGGTAAGGCAAGAGACATTATGTCGGTGTTCAAGGGTGTCTATAGATTGTGTAGTAGTAACATCACCTATAAGTCTTATCGCACGGTTTTGAATCCTATCGAGTAAGTGCACAGGTAATTTAGTATCACCTGACCACATGTTAGCGTACTTACTTAATTACTTATTTAAGGTGGCGCTACTGTCTGGAGTGGACATGGGCCCCAACCAACAAACGTCTTCAGCCAGCTCGATCTTTGGCTAGTTGCCTCCAGTTTCGTACGCTAAGTTGGTTGAGGTCCCCTTTAACTTGCGTGCGCCACCTAAGTGCTTCCTCTACTGCGCTGTCCCTCAGGGGCTGATGCGAGCGAAGATTATTCGGACCCGAACATTGGAATCTATTCGCTCTAAATGACCCAGCAAATTATTAAATTAATTTATTAAAGTTGTAACTTCACTCTTCTGGCTAAGTCGATGTCGCTGTACAGCCCTTGTACTTCGTCATTATATCTCCGCCTCCACTCAGCGTCTATGCATATGGAACTGAAAATCACCCGACGAATTTTCCTATGAAAGTAGCCAAGAGCACCCTCTTCCATTTTTGATTAAGACCGTGCCTTTGCGCCATAGAGTATGACTAGGATTATTAAGGTATTATACTCGTATAGGGTCACTTTTGTTGTTCGAGAGAGGGCTTTGCTAGTCAATTGCCTTCTTAGCACAAAGAAGCAGCAATTAGTGAGAGTTATTCTTGGTTTGATATCAGCGCTGGTGTTGTTGTCTGAACTGATAGCGTAGCGGAGTCCTTAACTACCTCAACTAACTCGACAGTTATATCCGTCGAAGGTGACGTTTTGTCCGAGACATCGGTATTCGTGTCCTTTCGTGTTGACCGCATATACTTGGTCATGCCCTCATTAACCTTGTAACCAATCTTTGCCGCTTCCACTTCTATACTCGCGAAAGCACCACTAAAACCAATTATGTCAATATCGTCGGCGTATGGGAGTAATTGGACGCAATTTTGTTCTGTATAGTTCATCTCTATAGGTTCTGTCATATGCGGCCACGAAATCGATGAGTAATTGGTATGTACATATCAATTTGGAGCTCATGGATTTTTTCTAAGATCTGCCGTAGTGTGAATATTTGGTCGAATGGACCAATCAGATTGTTGACGAGTGGCTCAGGCGTTCACATAATACGACAGATAAGATATTGTAGGCGAAATAAAAAAAAATTATGCCTCTGTATTTGGCGCAGCCGAGAGGTTTTACTTTCTTGAGGATGGGACAAACAATGCTCTCTTTATCGGGCATACTTTCCTCCTCCATATTTTATAGATGAGTCGGTGTATGCTCTTTACGATGTCATCGCCTGCCGCTTTGAAGTGCTCGGCAGCCAGGCCATCCGCTATAGCAGCTTTGTTGGTCTACATCATCCGGGTTCAAAGGTTCATTCTGCCTGATAGTAGTATTTTGTTCGTCATCGCCGTTATACAGTCTACAGAAATACTCTTTTCAAATCCTCATTATCGACTTCGACTCTACTACTCTTATTTGTCTCTATAGGCTTCGGTTCGGGGTTTGTGTCCATGACATGTATTTTTACTTTTTGGTAAATCTTCCTAATCTTATTTCTAGAGTATCATCTCTGAATTTCCTTGACCACGCGTTTTTTTTTTTTAACTTAACACTCAAGAGGGTATTACTTATTTTTATTTTTTTTGGAAAATTGGATAGAGAGAGAGAGAGCAAGATGTTTGAGCTCAGTGGTTATTTCGCTCCGTGGGTGGCATCTAACATTTAATGGAGAAACTAAATTATTAGTGTAAATTGACTTGATGTTGCGCTTCTTATGCTCTTTCTTTTTTACTCTTAAGAGACCGGTGTTCGTTTCTCCTCTTCTGCTCGTGGAGTTCATGAGCAGCTCTAGTCCTTCTATGTAGCGCCGCTTTGTATTCATCTTGCTTAGCTGCAAGTGCTTGCCCGCATCTGATATCAAACCAGTGATTTCGTTGTGGTTGCCGAGTGAAACCCAGTACATCAGACCATGATCAGATGTTCGGAATATCCGCAACCGTAGCTTGTCTACAACACGCTCACGGCTGTATCTTATCCTTCAAACAGGAGTAAAAACCGTTCGAAGAATTTTGCATCCATAATGGACAAAGATATGTTCATCCCACTTCACTAACATCTCTCCAACATTTCATCTGTCCAAATCTGAATATTTGGTCAATTGTAGGATTATCCAGCTTAAAATCGCAAGCCAATCCGGTCAACCCCGACTGCACCCGATTAGTACTCGGTAGCTACCACGAGTACGTATTTTTTTTTTTTTTTTTTTATATGCATTTTTATTTATATTACTTAATTTACTCTTACATGCTAGACAAAAAAACGCTCAAAAATTTGCTTAAATAACTTAAATTTATCTTAAACTAACTTACTGGCCCTATGCAGGCACTCTAAGTTATACATAATACTTAAATACTATGTCTTTCGACGTTTATGACGGATTTTATTCTTATTCTACAGTGACTTAACTACAGCTTAAACTAAGAAAACATGTTTAAAAACTTAGTATACGGAATATTTTAATTTTATTATATTATAAAACTTAAAACTAAAAGCCTACATACTACCTAAAACTAAATCTTAATCTACTTAACCTACTTACATCTACATGCATATATATATATATACATAATATATATATACTTAATATACAAATATATGTACATATATATATATTGTTTTTTTTCATTTTATATATTTTTTTTTTTTTCTTAAAATCTAACTTAAATCTACCTAACAACTATGTAAGCCGGCCATGGGCAAAAACAAATTAGGCTGGCCCACCTTGCTTCACATGAAGCTAAATATCACCGGAGGAGTTCGACGACGATGCATCCTCCTTCAACTAGCCACCAAAATTGCTGGTGCTGCTGAGCAACATCCCTCATGTCGCGACTCCCTACCGCCCTACTGAACCGGAGACGCTCCGCACTGCCATGTCCGACGTCTCTGTCGTAGTTGAGTCGCCTGTCCGCAGCTCTTCGAGCGACGTGGAAGATTAGCGGCACCGCCAATCTGTCCTGGATCAGACCTTTGCTATCTAAATAGAGGAACGCTTCTGGAGGAATAAAGCCGTCAAAGCGAACTCTCTCGTGATACATATAATTGGGGTAGAAAGCCCCAGATATTAGGTTATTCGTCGAGGTCATTGCTCTTGCAATGTGCCTTCGAGTTAACTTAATGACGAAATTGTCCACTCTTATTAGGTTCGCCCTATTGTATAAGACCTCATTAGGATAGAATTTTATGTACTGAGACTCTGGTGTTCTGTATAGGCGAAGACAAGTCCTAAGACAAGTCCTCTCAAACACCCGAAACTTTTCCAATAAACTTGCTCTCACGTTGAACCACACGGGACATCCAAATACAAGCATGGGCCTGATAAGGGCCATGTAGCAGATTACCTTCACCCTCGCATCGAGTTGGCTGTTATAAAACAGTCTCTTTGTAAGGGCAAAAGCACCTTTGGCTCTGGCCAGAGCAACATCTATATGTTTGTTAAAATACAGCAATTGATCTAGCCAGATCCCAAGGTATCTGACTACATTTCGACAAGCAAGTGGCTGTCCGTGTTGTCCGATGATAGAAAACTTTCGCCAATTCTTTCTGGTGTCCCTAGAGGCCCTAGACAAAGGCGTCCTAAACAGAATAGTTTCCGACTTCTGAAAGTTGATTTTCAACTTCCAGTCATCGCAATATCGCTTAATTTTATCGAAGACACGCTGCAAAAGCATATTAATGACCTCAATCTTTGGACCTGATCTGTACGCGATTATGTCGTCTGCGTACGCTATGGCATGGTGAAGTGAACCTATCAGATCACTCTTGTAAATGTTGAATAGGATCGGCGAATTTACCGCACCCTGTTGCAGACCGTTTTTAATGTTAAATGTTCCAGCGGAAGTCACATCGCCATTCTTCACGATGAACTGTCTACTGGAGAGCATATCGAAAAGAATATACAGAACAGGTTTACTAATGCCCAACCTGTCCAGCTTGAAAAAGAGTCCTTCTAACCATACGGTATCGAAGGCCTTCTCCAAGTCAATCAGGCAGGCACCAGTGCACTGGTTCTTGGCTTTGTTCCATTGGATATCAGAAACCAGTTTCGACGCAGCATGAATGATATCATGCCCCGCCTTGAAACCGAATTGATTATCCGGAACTATATGTTTGTCCTCAACCCACTTAGTCAGGACTCTATTGATCACCTTCTCGAACACCTTACTGATGTTTGGAAGAAGACTGATCGAGCGGAGATTCGCCGGATTGGAAGTGTCTTTATCCCTTTTGGGGATGGGATGTACCACCGCCGTTTTCCAACGCGCTGGATAATGTGCATTATTCATTGCATTATTAAACAGGGTGGTATAAATGTTCACCGCTTCTAGAGGGAGATGTCGAAGCACAATGTTCGGTATTTCATCGGTTCCCACTGATTTCTTACCTCTAAGTGATTCGAAGATCGTTTGGAGCTCATCCTTCGAAATGAACGGGGGTAATACCCTATCGTTGGTGATGACATTATTTGCCATATTCTCGTCACTGAACTGGGTGAAACCCGAGCTCTCGAATCGCCAATTCACTATTTCATTTCGAAGGCAGAAATTGTGCGCAAGGACTCGATTCTCCAGATCGTGGTTCGGGCCAATGATAACATTCGCCTTGTACACTTCCCGGAAAGTCGCTCCTATAGCCTCTACCTGCTCCTGCGGATCCTCGATCACAAAGAAGTTGTCATCATCAACAGCCTCATTTGGATCTATGCCTGCTGCTACAAGTATTTGTTCGTTGTTCGTCGTTCGGCCGATTTTAAGACATGGAAGGTCGTTCTGATTATTTCTCCGAAATATTTTATTTATTTGCGGGAACATATTCGGGTTGCTGGTGTTTACAGCCCGAATTTTATTGTTCCAATACAAACTTACAGATGTTCTGTAATTTTCCTTTATTAATTTTTGGAGGTTTTTAATCGACGACTTCAGTGTCATGATCTCCGGGTTATGTCTGTCAGTGAACTGTCTGTACAAGGTTTTTAGTCTTGACAGCAGTCTACTTTTATGTCGGTGCAGTGCGTCAATAGTTGCGTTGCGGAATAGGACTTCTTCGTCAGTGTGTTGGTACCGAGGTATCGTTTTGTCCATTGTTTGTTTGATTGTGTCGTCCATTCGTCTTAGATACCTGTCAATCTCCTCGTTTGACAGATTTCTGTTGGACGGTGGGTAGAGCGAATTCGAAGAGAGTGCTCTAGTCAGTGATCTGGTGAAGTGTGCCCAACGCACCCTACTGTAATTGTAGGAATGCCTTTGAACAAACTCATCCAATTCCGCAATTTCGTTGGGGACAGTTATTTCGGTGCTGAGACCGCAATAGTCACTGTCATACACACGAGTACGTATTGACATATATATGTGCTATGTAGTTACAGTATTGTGACGCTGCTCGTCAACTCTATTTTCATAGAATGCTTGACTTAGAGCTTAGAGCTTATTGAGCTGAAGTATGTACGCAGACGACATTGGTCGGAATATTGCAAGTTTTCGGCTGCTGAATTTTAACTTTCATCTCTAGATTAACAGCAGGTATATAACAACCCTCCACAACAACACCCATATATCTCTAGGGGCAATAGTATTTCGATTGCCTTTAGCAATAACAGCACCCTCAGCAATAAAAACTGAAGTACATCGGTACTCATCTTTCTTTCCTCCCTAATTTTCCTTTCCCCGCGTTGTGTTAAAAAATTTTAACACCCCTTGATCTCGCGCTATTTAATTCATTTTACCATATACCCTCGAAAGAGAAACATTAGGTTTGCTGCCACCTTAGGTCTTGCACGAAGTCAGTTTCTGATGTGAACGGTGGTACACACAGCTTCCGACCAGTTGCTATATCTTCAGAAATGGCTGATCTCAAAGTAACATGTACTCATACGCTTTCGGCAACTGTTTGATTGGCATATTCAGCTTTGCCATTGTACTGCGGTGTATATTCTGCAATCAACTTGTAGCATCTTCAAGAAATCTGCTAAGCTCTTTGTAATTTATTCACAACTTTTAGTTCTTATCATTTTTATTTTTTTTAAGCCTCCAACTCAAACATAGATTTAAATATTTTAAATACAGTGGACACTTTGTTTTTATTTTTTAAGGAAAATACTCAAATCGTCTGGAATCATAGTAAAGCTAGAGCACTTCCTTTGAAATTTACTCTCAACGCTCCGCATACTCGTACATCATTATTGACCAACTCTAAAACAGTACCGCTGAGATATGAAGAACACTTTCGAAATGGGTGGATGCGCTGAATCATCTATGATATTTATTTGGTCGGCTAATTCAACCATATTTCACATAAATAAAATGCTTAGGTTTCCCACATATTAATCCCCTAACAGTTCATGCCTCTTCATAAAGGAATTACTTTTGTACAAGTTTGAATTTAAAAACTTTTTTTCCGAATGGAACGCAGGCCGGTTGTCGCTTTTCCTTTTCGCATTAAAGCAGCGCTTTAATATTCCTTTTCATTTATTTAACATATGTTAATATAACATATGTATATGTACGAGTATGTTATGCACAAAGTCTGTTCAAAAAATATCCGACTTTTATTCATGAAACCAACATTTATTGAGATATAATTATTTTACAGAGGGTCCCATTCGTCAAGGATAATTTGGGAAATGATTTTTGGGTATATTCTAAGAAAAAAATAGTTCTGTATCTGTATCTTCAGATATCCAATTTCTGTGCTTGTTCTATTTGTCTTGCGCATACTAATTTTTGACTTTGAGGTCACTTCTCTTTGGTGATAGTGACAGTGGTACGTACTAATGATGAATCACCAAACTGGAGCCAAAAAAGACAGTAAGCAAAACTTTTAGACTGTTGCGTATCTGCCTTGCTTTTAGGGTCTAAAATTCATCAGCAGTGATCACTATGTTAAGAAAGTTGTTATCACAGTTCACAGTCTCCAAGTTGTCCTGCGCGATTTCCATACGAAGTGCCTTCCGCTCAATTGTCATCAAGTTTAGCACAAGTTTTCTGAAACTCTCCTGAGGGCTAAGTTTTCAGTTAACTTGGAATGATTGGATCCAACACTAAAACACTAATGTTCATCTAGTCATTAAGTTCTCAGACAGGGTCCTTTTTCGATCAATGTCAACTTCATTTTTGCATGTTGAGGGCCTACCAGAACATGTACAACTCTATACTGATGAGCTGTCATTTCTGAAGCGGTTGGACCATTTCATCTATGTGGTGCCCATTGCTTCGTTCCCAAACAATTGTTTATTTTAGATGATTGTTTTCACTTGATAATTCACAAGGTTTAAACAAAATTTGATGCAGTAATATTATTCCCTCACATTCTCTCCCAAAATAAAATCCGACAACTGTTACTTACACGTGCTCACTCTTCAACGAAATGGTGGCGACTGAGTAGTGTTGTGGTTATATAAAAAGAAATTTAGAAGTCACTCTAAGTAATCCCTACTAATGGTTACTCAGCCCAGTCCTCCAAATTTCATTTGTTTTTCCAATAGAAATTGTGTTCGGATACTTTTTGAACAGACCTCGTAACTTATTCGAAGGAGCTCCGCAGGGTTCTATTCATTTTAGGCCCAATCCTTTCCAGCTAATATACAAATAATCTTGCCAAAGAGAATCAATATTCAATGTGTATCTTAGGTTATGTATACAGGTTCGAAATTTGGTTGCAGATTGTCTTTTTGTAATAAGGTAAGCTGTGCGGTAAGATGTATCTATTTGTATGATTGCCTAGAAAACTCTGGATATGTGCTACTCACATACTAACCAGATATTTATACATATAGTTACGAGTAAGTATCCTTAATAAGTAAAAAAAGTATTACTGATTTTGGGCTTGAGCTGTCAAACGATCATAATAATGGAAACTCATTACTGAGCACTAAATTCATTACGGAAAACTCATATAACAGAGAAAATCATCTGCAACATGTGAATAGATGCGAACGCTGTTTGACTGTGGAGAAAAAATCGCGTTCCTAAGAACATTGAACAAACCAAAAAAAAATGTATACTATTTAGATACTCCATGAGAAACGGGCAAAACATTTTTGAATAATTTAATTTTAGCAAAATTAGATGTACAGGAAAATTTTCCGAACAGGTAATTCAGTTTTCAATATCAATCAGCAAATTACAAAGTTCCTTAATAGTCTGAGATGAATGTACTTGCCTAAATAAATCCGTATTATGGCAATTTTTTGAAAAAATGTCTCTCTCAAAAAACATAAGCGTTCACGTAGAGAACGTTGCTAATGTTGAAGCATTTGCAGAAACCCTTCTGCGCGTTGGGAACGATTCTGCGACCAATACTAATATTTACTAATACTAATTTTGACAAAAGTTATTAGTGTCCCTCACTTTTATAAATCTTCTCTATACTGCATTTAATGCAGATGATTCGGTACATTTGACAACTGAATTTTTAAATTTCAAAAATTTGTTTTTAAAAGACTACAGTTTCCAGTTAGTTTGTGCTTTGCTGCGACTATTCATAATTTTTATTTTATTTTTTTTTTATAGAACTTAATACTTAAGTGGGTATTAATACACTTAAAATGCCTGAGCACGTGTTAAGTTTTTAGGAAAATGGGACAGAGAGAGAAAGAAAGAAAGGCTCAAAGTCAACTTCCTAAAGCATACCGGAGTTGACTTAAGCGGCGAGTATTTTTCACACGGACAGCTTTATGTGACCTGTGTTGGTCAAGTATACATTCGCATTTGAGTTTGATATGTATTCTCATTCTTTTAGTCGCAGACGTCAAATGCGCTTATGAGCAAGAAATTTTAATTAAACTCAATTAATACAAGAGTTTGTTCATTCTTATCCAATTAAAAAAAATACTTATGATGTATTATTACTTGATTTATTACAAAAACAAATACGTAGAAAAAAAAAAATTTGGATGCCCTACGAAGTGGGTACATCAACTAGTTTGTTTATAAATTTGTAATTTTCTCGGGCAACAAGATATCCTTCCTTCCTTAGTTTTACCATTTCCCAAATTTATTTCTACAACACTATAAGTTTCTCAACTTTGCAATAAAAAATATTATCACTTTTTTCTCAAAGCTACTTGAATTATTTAATTTCAATTTCATATCATATACATACTATTTTTTATTAGTATTTTAAGAAGCCTCTGAGTAACATGTATTTAGTTTAAAACTATTTGAAAAAAAAAATTAAAAGCGAAACAAATAAAAATTTCGTAATACGGTTTTCGGGATTTAAGCTTTGAAATAATTACATACTCGTATGTGTAAATTTACGTAACTTGAAAATCATACGAGTACCAATTATTTGTTGTGGCGTGATAAAAATTTTGTTGAACTTTGGTATATATTATTGATTTATGATAATTAGAAAAAATTTTAAATTCGAACCCTTTAGTAATTGAATATTATTTATCTTTTCAGTTGAACATAATTACTGGGCGCTTATCTTGATTTTATTTCCGTTTTTAACACTTTTTGGCAACGTTTTAGTTATATTATCAGTTTGTCGCGAGCGTTCGTTACAAACAGTGACCAATTATTTTATCGTATCACTAGCGATAGCTGATCTACTGGTTGCTGTTGTTGTGATGCCCTTTGCAGTCTATGTTTTGGTAAGTTATTCCCATATTTTTTATACATAAATATATTAAATAAATGTGTTGTAATTATTCTCAATTCTATAAGGGCCCATCCATTTATCTTATAAGCTATTGAGTCAAGTTAGATGTTCTTTACGGATAATGCCAACATTTGTATATTACGACTGTACTGAAGATATGATATATACTATTGGAAAGTCAAAATTTTAGAAAATGAGCCCGGTAAGTCATAAAGCACAGCCTATTCATCTGCTCTGTCATTTTTGGCTTTGAAGGACTGGCGCGTGAAAGACTTTCGTAGACAATAGATAGATTTCTCTTTCGCAGTTTTGTTATTGCCTGCTGAGAAATAACTACTTTTTTGTGCTCGCCTGTGTTTTGAACCTCGACACTCTATATTAGTCGACCAACTTAATCGCTGCCCATGCTATCACAATCACTTTTACTCATTGCAGTCATTTTCTCTAAGTAGCTAGGATCACAAAAGCTAGCCAAAATTTTCACAATTTTTAAGAAAAAAAAACTTATAAAATTGAAGTTGCAGTGCCTCGAGAATTTTTTTAGTTATATATTGTATTTAGTTATTATATTTACAATAGTTAATCAGCTTCCTTTAGGCAAACTTTTTTTATATTATGATTTTCTTAGCAGAAAGAATGCTTTGAAAAGTAAACTTACTGCAAACGTTTGTAGAGACGTGATGATTCTTCCTTAAAAATTCTTTATATTATATTTGAGTCTATTCTAGTTCTCTGTGTGGTCGTGTACTTTTTTCGATGTTGGCGAATTGGTAGAAATTGTTCAGGTCTAATATGAAATGAGAAGACCTCAAGATAAAGAGGTTCAGAGTTTACGAGTACGATCCAATAGCTTTCTAATTTTGACACAGTTTATTTCTGCCCGAATTAAAAGAAATATACATAGAAACGGTATCGTAAGACATATGAAAATTATATGCAATTAAGGAAAAACAGCCCACAGTAGATCTTGGTTGTGTAGATATAATCGAAAGATTGTTATAAGTATAAGTAAATTAAAATACCGAAGTCTGGCAGTATTTCGTCGCACGTTATTAATAGTATGCTAAAAATTTGTTTTGTTTTCCATTTATTATTCTATTACCACATGAATCTAGTATTTAACAAAGAACAAAAATTCTTAATCACAAAAATATATGTTGGATCCCAGACATTTCACGCGCAGTCAGACATACTAAAAATACTTTCTTCAAAACCTACGATAAATTAATTAATTTCTCTATGTACCTACCGCCTTTTTATAGATTTTTGTAAGTGTACCTTCGAATATTTTTCAAAATTTGGTTGCATTTGGACATTTGGAAAAGAGTTGGCCTTTATCCTTATAAGGTTGTGTTTTTGGATATGCATAGTTTCGAAGTTTTGAGGCCAGACATGAATGCCGTTCATTAGGTGTGGTAAGTAGAAAAAAGCCATTGTAATCACATCATATTTGAAGACAAATGCATCATGCTAGTGTCGGCCTCAACCTTAAAGCTTTTTAACTGATTAATACTGTATTTTCTTAAACAACTTTTTCAACTTCTGTTTTTATGTGAAAACATTTCTCATTACAAAGGCACATTATTCTTCTGTGGACATCATCGAATTTCCATAACTTAGATCGGAACCCACAAGAAGACTTCGGAAAAGTTCTTCTAAAATTTCGGTCGCTTTTACCGTATTCTCTATCACAGATTTTAATATGGAAATATCTGGAAGAGTTGAGTGTTCAAGTTTCATTTCTTCTTCTCTTAATTTGTAAGTAATATTCCTATCAGTTGCATTTATAGTTAACTACAATACGAGTATATGTATGTTCATACCATACCATACAATAGTATGTTATAAGTAGTACCTTATCCCGAATTTTTAAATAAAAGATGCAAATCTACAGTTTAGCATACTTTCTTGACAATTTTCATATGTCCATACGAAATACAAAACTGCTTTAGAATTTGTTTTAATTACAATTTTTTTGTACTTATAACATAGGAATATGCACAGTTAGAAACTTTTTCAAGCGAACTTTGGAATATTGTCGAATATTATAGATACATTTCTTTTTTAATTGTAAAGTATGACCCTCCACAAAGGCGCATTTATGGGCATGTCTGTAGCAGTTTTGTTGGTGAGCCACACAGCATCATTCGTAAGAAGTATAGCCTTGCACACTTTGTGTTATGTATTAGAGCGATTTCCGGCCACATGCAAACTATATACTATTTAGTTCCCCTTGAATATTTGATTACAAAAAAAAATATTTATCTTTCGAATCTACTGATATTGTACTGGTTGTGCTTGGAGCACGAGTATTTTTATTATAACTTACATTTATTCGCATATATCACATCAAAGATCCTATCAACTTTTTCAAGAGAACAGTAAAGATATCATAGGCTGTGGTAATGACTTCAACTATAATTCTTCATCGGAAAACTATTCCCGCGAAATCTTTTAATATATTTTGAGGAATTCCTTGTATGAGTCCCAGTCAGTCACTCTTCTTTTGCTTTTTGCTTAGTTGAAAAGTTTCCTTCACACGATTCTAAGCGGTCCCGGTGCCGATGTCCACTAATGTGGCTTTTTCTTACCTCTAGGTTGAATAAGAGGACAAGAAGCAATCATTGCTTGATTGAGTGTCAGGGTGAAATCCTTGACTTTCATGTCAAGCTCATTGGTGTTACGCGGGGACTTAAGTGTTCAGAGGAGGGTATTTTTATAAGTGTTCCTCTGTATTTTGGCCAATCAGTTTTCCGGAAATTTCGGAATGGCAGTTGGCAGAGAGGAGCATCATTCAGACTGAGTTGGATAAATCTGTGATCTGAAAAACAGTGCTTAAATAATGCCATCCAGTTCACTACCATTTGAGTGATGTTGTAGGCGATAAGAGAGGTATTGTATCTAGCACTTATTGTCGGTCGGTTTTTATATTATAAGCAATGATGTTAGTACTTATAATATAATCATAAAGTGACTCGCCTCTATCGTTAGTGTCTGTACTGCTCAATAAAGTGTGATCTGCGTTAGCGTCGCATCCGAGGATGAGGTTAGTTTTTTGCCTTCAAGCTTCCAAGACAAGCCTTTCTAGGTTATCATTAGGGAGAGGGCCCCCCATGGTCGTGGCAAAGACATGCCGTTGCTAGACAAAATGTAAGATAAAAGGGTCATCCCAGGGTAGTCTTCGAAGAGCAAATCCAAGAAAACGACTTTGAATGTTTTGATTCCGGATATATGAACTCGCCGAAAGGGAGGACCACACTAACAATGTAAAGTGATCTTGTCACATAGGGGTTGTAAAATTGTCTATACCATCGCTAGATAACAACTGTGATCTTATATATACCTGCGGTATAGGTTAACCACACAGAAAATAAACCTCCCTCACCTTATATGGGAGCCTTCCGATGATTCGTCTCATTTTGTTTCTCGTAATTCGACCTCTGAAATAGAAATATTGATGGTGGACTGCCTAACCAACTCAAGTCTGCATCAGATTAGTGGAATACCTAATACAATGAACAGACAACTCGACCTTGTCTTCACATCCGATTCAGATAACTGTGTTGTTTATAGGAGTGATCATCTTCTTACTACCCTAGACTGCCTTCATTCCCCTTTGTCAATTATATATTCATATGAAAATGGCAACACATGTGTCGATTCGGAAAATTCATTTTCATTTGACTTCTGAAGAACCGACTTTGAAAAACTTAAAAACCTCATCAGCAACATTAACTTTGACTTTATTGCTGAGACAACTAACAATGACCTTTCCCTATCAACGTTCTATTCGTTAATTTTCTCCTGCTTTGCCCAATCGGTCCCGTATACCTTCCGAAAGGACTGCATATCATCTCCTCCCTCGTACAACAAGGAGCTGTGCTCTCTCCGTAATAACAGAAACAAGTTGTGGCACAAATTCTTAAGAACTCGATCTGATTCCGACTACAGTAATTATCGATTGGTATATAATCGTTTTTCTGAACTTTGTGAGTTTCTTTACCTTGAGTACCTCTACCGCATGCAATTTAGCTTAATCTCGGACCCTAAACGCTTCTACCAGTTTATTAATACCAAAAAAAAGTCAGACGGCTACCCATCTACTCTTAAATTTCTTAGTGAATCTTCTGCCGAACCAAAAATCATTGCAAATTTCTTTGCCTGTCATTTTAACAAATCCTTTTCTAAGAAAACAGCTGAACCCGATCCTAGCTACTTTAGCTTGTAGTTATACTAAATATAACAACAACTTTGGTACCTGAAAACATTACCAAACTTAAAGATGATTTCTCGTCCGGCCCTGATGGAATTCCGGCTATTGTAATAAAAGAGTGTGTTACACATCTCGGTCCTCCTCTTGCTGCCCTATTTAACTTGTCTGTCTCAACAGGTACTTTCCCTTTCCTATGGAAGGAATCTTACATCATCCCCATTCATAAAAAAGGAAGTAAGGCCGAAGTCGATAATGATAGGCCCATAGCAAAACTCTCTTGCATACCCAAACTTTTTGAAAGCATAGTCTATCAACAACTGCTTCCGTACTGTAGGCCAACTATCTGCACAAATCAGCACGGCTTCATGAAAGGTAAATCAACGACCACTAACCTAACAGAGTTCGTCTCTAGGACGCTTCATGCTTTAGAAGACGGTCATGAAGTCGATTCAATTTCCACAGATTTAAGCAAGACATTCGATAAGATTTCTCACCAACTTATCATCTTTAAACTTGGCTTTTCCCCTGATTTTGTGACATGGACCAAATCCTATTTAGAAGACCGAGAATACAGGGTCATCTTCAGATCTTCAATATCCGAACCCATTAAAGCAACATCTGGTGTCCCTCAGGGTAGTCACCTTGGTCCAATCATCTTTATCCTCACAATTAATGATATAAGTCTCATTTTAACGAACTCTAATCTTTCTATTTTCGCTGATGACATGAGAATTTCCAAAGTCATCTCATTGCCTTCTGACTCCCATTGCCTGCAAGATGACTTGAATAAGTTTTCGGTATGGTGCAAGCAAAACTTTTTGGAGCTTAATGTCAGCAAATGCCAAGCGATAACCTATTCCCGTAAACGTCTACCTCCCCCTCCAAGAAACTACTTCATCTGCGATGAGCCTATTCCTTCCACTACCCAAGTACGGGATCTAGGTATAATTTGTGATAGAGAATTGAATTTCGACTCACATATTGACAGCATTATAAATAAAGCTAACTCTGCACTTGGCTTTATCAAACGCTGGTCAAAAGAGTTTTCCAACCCTTACGTTACAAAGTCCCTGTACATTACTTTTGTAAGGCCTCTTCTCGAATATTGCAGCCAAGTTTCGTTACCCTATAAACTAACCCACATTCAAAGAATAGAAGCAGTCCAACGCAGGTTTATCCGTTTTGCACTTCGTGGTCTACCTTGGGCCGATCCATATGGATTACCCCACTATGAAAATAGGCTAAAACTAATTAGCATGCATACCCTAAAAAAACGTCGTGAAGTCGCTGATGTACTTTTTATCCACCAGTTATCGACTGCTCGACAAGAACGCAAAATATTGCATTCACTCCCAATCCCCGTAATCTAAGATCTGTCCCACTCTTCCTGATCCGAACTCATCGCACCAACTACAGTCACTTTGAACCCGTATCCAGAATGTTGCGTATAACGAACAAGTACGCCGAAGTCTTTGACCTAAATAGCAGCAAACAAGAAATAAAAAAAGCGCTGCTCAATATACCACTCCCTTAACATCTCCCCCGTCCACCATTTCTCCTCGCCCCATTAGGTTAAGTATATCTTTGTTAGTTTTTAAGTCTAGTTTTAAGTTTGGCTTGTTAATAAGCTTAATAAAGTTGTCCGGGGTAGACCCGGGCCAATAATAAAGTCGAGTAGGAGATTGATTGGACTTACGAGACAAAGTCATAGATTGATATTTGAAGACATTAAGCTGCAAGCAATTTTTTAGGCACCAGAAAAAACCTATTAAGGTCTATTTGAAGAACTCAAGATCGTTTATAGTTAATATGAAAACAAGGGGACCTAGATGGCTGCCTTGTGGCAGAGGAAGTGGCTAAAATCGGGGTTTGAGAATGGTTTTTGAATTATATTATAATTTCAGCAAAAAAACACAAAAAGAAGTAATCCGAAATGAAATTAGAATTTTATTTGATGCGATGTTGTTTACTTGACTTCCAGCAAACAAGTGAGAACTGCTTGCAGTCGATAAAAGTGCATACGGTTAAAAAAGCGATACAATAAAATAATGCAATCTGGTGATCTTGATCATAGGAGTATAATATACGAGTAATAACATGGTTTCAATAGAAAATTTAGAGATTTACAATAAATTCAAATATTATCTTTATACAGTAATGCGCAAAATTATTCGTACCAGATTCTATTTAAGTTTATAAAACTATTAACTGAATTCTTAACATCCACTCGACGTTGAAAGCTAGGCGTTCAAGACAATGTTTTTTCGTTGTCAAGGGGAAGCTTGCAGATTTTTTTATGGCACTTTTAACACACCATTTAACGTTTTGGGAATACTTCGACAACTCTTCCTACTGTCCATTTTAATGGGGGGAGATTGTCATCCTTAAGCAGCACCAACGTCCCAACTGAGATATTAGATTCTTCTCTTTCCATTTTCGGCGTTGTTGAAGTGAAGTTAAATATTCTTTGGACCACCTTTTCCAAAAATGTTGCATTGTAAAACGTACAATTTGCCATCTTGTTAATCGATTTGGATTTGAATCTGTAATATCCGGTTCTAAAGTTGCAATAAGCGGTGTGCCAATTAAAAAATGTCCTGGTGTCAGCGACTGTATATCGGAGGGATCGTCTGAATTGGGACTTAAAGATCGAGAATTAATTATGGCTTCAATTTGACAAGATAACGTATGCAATTCTTCAAAAAACAACGCAACATAGCCATCGACACGAGGAAAATGATATTTAACAGTTTTAATTGAGGACTCCCACAAACGAAGAGCGGGCTGGTATGAATTTCCATTCAATACCATCATTAAGACAAGTTTGGTATACCGAGTCAATATGTGCTTGAGATTGAAATAAATGTTGCAGTTCCTTCAGTCCAGCGTTCGCTCCCATAAAATTTGTAGAATTGTCTGGCAATAAATCTTTTAAGAGCGCCTAAAAACGCAGCAGAGGAAAGATCAGTCACTAGCTCCAAGTGGACAGCCTTAACTACAAAACAAACGAAAAAACATGTATATGGCTTTGTAGGTGCTCGACCACGTATTCGAGAGTGAACATAAAACGGTCTACAAAAATCGACACCACTAGTAAAGAAGGGTCGCGATTGTTGAACGCGCTGAGATGGTAAATTTCCTTGTAACTGCTGCATGACCAATGGACAAGGCTTGTAGCAACGAATACATTGTTGATAACCTTCCTTATGGTATATTTGCCCCCAATTGGCCAAAACTCTATTCTGAATGCAGCCAAAGAAGCGTGACTCCCAGCATGCATATTATTAATATGAAAATGATTAATTACAGCTGAGATAAATGGATGAGCACTAGGAAGAATAATCGCCTGCTTAGTTTCAAATGAAAAAGAAGAATTTTGAAGACGTCCACGAACTCGCATAACTCCAAATTCATCTAGAAAATGTGTTAAAGACTTCAAATTGCTTGTCTCTTTTACATCTTGATTACTTGATTAGATGATAATCGCCTTTATTCCTCAGAAAATTAATTTTTTTGTGTCATCCGAATAATGTACTTCAATCCCAAATCTAATGCCTTCGTAGATAACTGACCCAATTTGCGGTTATCAATATCTGACCTCACATTGTAATGGAAACGAAGCATACACGCGAATATTCTGACTATTGAATTAAGAAACTTACAGCCTGTAGACAAATTTCCGCCTTTGAGGCCAGCAATTAAAACAGTTCATCCTTCTGGAAGAATTTTTTCAAATTTACTTAGTATCGGCCATCGCTCCTCGTATTCTAGTAAAAGTTTGGGGCCCGAGACCGAGAAACACCACGCGAAATTAAGTCAGCTGGATTCAAATTCGTAGGGACATGTCGCCAAACAGAATGTGCCGATAGGTTTTGAATCTTAACTATTCTGTTCGAAACGAATGTATTCCAGTTACAAACGTCGGATGGTAGCCATGACAAAATTATAGTGGAATCACTCCAGCAGAATGCCTTGCAAGTTTCTAGTTTAAGGATTATTCGAATCCGTTGCATTAACTTTGTTTACATGGGGCAGCACATACATAGTTCCAGTCGGGGAATGCAGACAGTTTTCACTAGTGTAACTTGAGATTTTGAACAAAGCAGTGGTACGCTAACCTTACCCATTGGATCTTCACTTCGTATATATATACAAGCTCCATAAGCGTTTTGACTAGCATCAGCAAATCCATGCGCTACATGAGTGCAATTGGGAGAAACCACATACCGTAGAAACTTGAAATTATTTATTTCTGCTAGTTGACTACTATACTCCAGCCAAGTACTATAGAATGTAATTGTTGTGGTAGCGATTCATCCTAATGTAATCTAATGCATTAACATTTTTGCTTTTATTACAATTGGGTTTATAAGGCCAAGAGGATCATAAAGCTCGGCTATTCGAGAAACGATTGATCTCTTAGATTTTCTAAAGGGGGGCAAGAGAAGAGAAATTCATCCATGCCGGGCTGCCAGATAAATTCGAATGTTTTAGTCACTTGACTGCGATTTATTTCTCAGAAAGTTTCCTTATTTTCCTCCGAAATTGTGTTTAAAAACAAATCACGTAGGTGAAAACCTCCTAGTTTTAGCAATTCTGTGGTCCGATCTTTGATTTCAACAATTTCTTTGAGAAATTGCCCCAGTTAATAAGTCCTTTTGTTCGTCTAATGACAACTGAATCATTGAACGTATAGCCAGGAAGGATGCTGAAGCAGTTCCGTATGTTACGGTGTTTAAAAATAGTTTAAAAATACCCAATGCGTCATTCATATTTTCTCTCCATAGGATTAGTTGTGAGTTATCATCAGGCGGCTTAATTCGTACACACCGGTTCATTTTTGATACATCAGCTGTGATTGCAAAACGATCCATTGGCAAACGCAGTAGAATAATAGATAAATCATCTTGAATGGTATGACCTACCATAAGAATGGTATTGTTGTCTAAGATTTCGCAGATCCGTCGAAGACTACGCGAAGTTTGGTGATAGTACTATCGGCTTTGGTAACGCAATTGTGCGGAAGGAAGAAGTGATTTATATTTAGAACATCAGGATCTATTTGTGACATATGATTGAGTTGAATGTATTCATTAATAAATTCAATATATTATTTTCGCAGATGCGGATTTCGATACAATTTTGATTCCAGATTGTAAAAACGCTTCTGTGCAAGTTTAAATGAATTTCCCAGGTCATTCGGGTTTTGTTTTAAAGGGAAACGAACAGAAAATTGGCCAGATGTAAGGCGGTGGTAGGTCCAACAAAAAAGTCTTCACACTCAATTTCCTCAACTGTTGCAAAATTCGAAGCGGTTTCATATGTTTCAATATCCCAAGAGGACTTGAAAAGTTCATGGGTAGTATTAATGGGTTAAGAATCAGGAACCTCCTGAGCAACTACATTAAAACTAAATTGACTTGGTTTGTATGGTTTTAACTTTCCTGCAACAATCCAACACAGAAGCGTTTTCTGTCGAAGGGGTACATTCTCACCCAAGCGAATTTGCCCCTCTGACAACAGATAAAAAAATTGTTCTGCCCCGAATTCTCTGGAATTTGTTAAAATAAGGATCCGCTAACTCTACATTGGTAGATTATAATCATCAATATCCAGATTCTGGTCAGGTTGGTTAGATTTAATAGAAGGTAGAATGTGAACGTCTAGACTAACGGTGTACTCATTAAGGCGAGATCTCATAACAATATTGGACTTAAATTTGTATGCTGTGCTGACTTCTCCAATATCTTCAATCGAATTGGTAGATTGAGGTTCTGAATGAGGCAATCTGTAGCAAAATTCACTTGCCAATAAGGCTCGACAAGGAACCTAAGAATCGTAGCGATCTCGCACAAGAACTAAGGCTGTTGCTAGAAATACGAAAGGTTTGTATTCTAGATTATTTTTATTAGAACTTGACTCTTCTTGGTAAGATTTAGACACAAGAACAGTATTATCGGATTGAAGATTCGAGTCAGTATGAGTCGTCGGCAAGTTCCTGGATTCTATAGGTAGAATATTTGTTTGGGAATTCCTATTGATAATGGGACCCATATGTAGCATACCGTTGGGAGCAATGTTTACAATTATGTGAACTAGCTCGAAAGTAATTTATGCAAAGTTTTTTAGCTTTTGCTTCACGATAGCGATTTTCAGGTGAAAGCTTAGTGAATATCTCACAAAGGTAAATAGTACGATCATTAGACCCCCAAAAGCGACAACCAGCTAAAGGTGTATTTAATGTGGTAAAAGTTGTATGAATTGTTGTTTTTTTAGAGCTACGTGAGATGTTGACTGTGTATGATTGCTTATATCCAAGGCCCGATGGACTGACCATTGTTTCTAGTGTTTGTCATCGTTTTTCCATGAAGAGTGACAATTGATTCCATTTGGATGAGACATTGACAGATACGCCTGTTCTTCCCACTTCGTTCGATTTTTGGAATCCAATTTATTGAGCGCTCTCAGATGGGAATTTACGCTATCACTCAAATCAAACTTACGAACGAAGCCACCATCAACTGTTGGGAAAATTGACGAGTTCCTTGATGTGTGCCTGAAAAATTAGACTTTTATTGTCAAATCGAATAATTTGGAATTGGAATAATTTTCAGCTGTAACTTCAAGAGACTGGATTGTTCTAAATGCGAGATCGGATAAGCAGGAACGAAGATGCTGGAACTTTTTTATGGTGGTAATTTCTTCATCTCCATGTGCTAACGTCTCAAACATTGACAAAAAGTCCGGCCATTCTGTGTACATGCTAGAGAAATTAAGGACTCTTTTTAGAATCCATAAAGATTAATATACGTGTATAAGAGTAAATATTCTCAAAGTTGCGTCTTCTATCACTTTCCAGCTCTGCATCATCCATGATTTCAATGATAGTCTGAGCATCGTCGAATTTCTTAAAGCACGTATCCAAAAATCCCAGTTTGAAAGAAATAGTCCTACTCGCAGAATCCACAAACCATAGCATTGTTTCTATTTATGTATTTATTTTTATGCTTTCACCAATTGAACTCGAATTACACGATCACGTTATTATAAAACAATAAATGGAAAACGTAATTTAATTAAATTTCGCGTCCTGTCACTGTCGCCAATGTATGATAATTCAAGAATTTTTGAATTATATTATAATTCCAGCAAAAAACACAAAAAGATAAAAACCGAAACGAAATTACAATTTTATTTGATGCGAATTGTTTACTTAACTTCTAACAAACAAGTGAGAACTGCTTGCAGTCGATAAAAGTGCATACAGTTAGAAAAACAATACAACAAAAGAATTCAATCGGGTGGTCTTGATCATACGAGTAAAATAGAATAACATGGTTTCAATAGAAGATTTAGAGATTTTCAGTAAATTTAAATATTAGGTTTTACAATTTATTATTATTGGATATTTCATATCCAATTTAAATTTATAAATCTATTAACTGAATTCTTAACAGTAACGGTTTTCCAGGTAACAAGATATCTATTTTATTTATATTGTGTCAAAACCGAGGGAAGATAATTCGAAAAGGATCAATTGATATATTTTCTCGAAGGCATTAGCCATTTTCTAGGGCTGAAATGGCAAAGGTTACGAATTCAACTAAGTTTGTAGTATGTAGTTGACCTACCTTTCAGAAATGCATGCTGACTGTAACTTGCACCGAAAGCTTAGCATTTTATATAAAATACTTTCGAACATTTTAGGTATGTGGTTATGAAGGAAGTCTTTCAAATTTTCGGAAATTCCCCTTGTGTGAGTGGGGGAGTGAGAGAAAGATTGCAGGCACACTTTTTGAGAAATATTCCGGGGAGCCCGTCTGGCCAGGGTAAAAATTTGTTAATGAGATTTTGTAACTTTTCTTCGATAAGGTGAGGATCAAAGGATTGACAAAGAGTGAGAGGGGCCAATGGAAAAATTGGAAAGGTACTTGAAATATATGGGGTCATGTACGATGAAGTTGTCTGCAAATGATTGTTTAAAAAGTTTGCAAAATAGTTGGCAATGGTATGTGGGTCGGTCGATGATATATTATCGAACGAGAGACAGGGGTGTACCCTTCTTTTGTAAAGCACGAATTGATAAAAAGTCTCATGTTCGAATTTAAATTTTGAAGGTTTTTAAGGATTTTTTATTTGCGGAAAATTAAATACAATCTTCTTATGATAATAAAAAAAAATATTTTAACGTCATTTTGGTAAGGTAAAGTAGGTCTCTTCAAAAAAAGTAGGTGGCTGGCCCCTGATTGCTCTGAAAACAAAATTCCAAAAAGATTATTATTCAGTAGGGTTGTCATTCTGTCCCGTAGAAGATTTAAAAGATTTGAGTGAAAAATAACAAAATAGTGGCCTTGTAAATTTTTTTTTCATAAATCGCCTGTTTTTTTCGGTTTAAAATCTCTCCCCTATTATTTGCTGTAACTTTAAAATCACTTTGTGTATCGATCTAGAATTTTCACAGTATATTCTCAACTCATTAAACTTTGGAAATATGCAAAAAAATCGATTTTTTGAAGATCGAACATGAGACTAAATTGAAGCACTCACCCAGTATCAATGAATGGTACTTACATCGTTGAAAATATTCTCGGTATGTGTGTCAATTACAACATACGTTGGAATTAATACGTATGCGATGTCGCCAAAAATGTTGCGAAATGTCTAGGTTTCCTCAAACGATGTAAGAAATATTTTTCCCCTTCTAATCTGGTCTCAATATATAAGGCATTTATCGGCCCAAAATTGGAGTACAATTCACACATCTGGCCTGATGCGCCTAAAACATCTCTGCAACTGCTAGATAGAATTCAACCGTGCAATAAAACTCGTAGGTGATGCTACCATCACCCAGTCAATGGACACCCTCCGACACCGACGTAATGCCTCGTGTCTCACTTTGTTTTATCACTATCCCCACCATCAGTGCTCTATAGAAATCGGCAGTAGTATTCCGCCCCTTCAAACCCTCAACCCTTACACTCATATCGCTATGAATGCTCAGCAGTATACCCCAATCCCACTTTCGGACGTACTCTGAAATATCGTGATTTGTTCCTAAGCCGAACAAATCGCTTGTGAGGTGCCCTGCCGTGCTATCTATACTTAATCATTATAACGTTCAGACATTTAAAACCAACGTACATCGGTACCTATCTTTCTTTCCTCCCTCCTTCGCCAGCGCTGAGTGCAAACATTTTAAGGGTACCTTAACCCTTAACCCTTGAAACATTGATGCTTGGCCGAACACCTGTAGATTGTGTTCGATCCAATGATGGCAATTTTTCTTGTTGACATAGCCGCTGATCTCCGATTTTAGCGAACTCACGGCATTGTCTATGGTCGTCTGGCTTCAATTCTTGCGTCAGCATAATCTTATACGGATGTAGGCCTAAATCCAACCGCAAAATAAGCCGGGTTGATTCACTGGCGATGCCCAATTCAGCTGATTGGCTCCGACTCGACATTTCTGGATCTTATCCAATACTGGCCGTAGCGGTGGCTATGTTTTCTTCATTTCGCACCAATCTCTGTCTGGTTGTTGGCTCAAAATTCAAAAGATTTTACGGAAGCTCAATTTTTTCCACAGTGCGAAGAATTGCCTGCACACTGAAGTCATTATGACGACCGACCTTACGATGAAATTCACGTTGCATATTTACAACTGAGCCGGAATTTCCATAATATTTTTCAATTTCAGTTCGGCAAGCGTAAAACGATGCATGATGAAATGACAAACCTTACTGAATATTTTTACAACTGAATGTTATTGGTAACTTGGAGAGCTGCTGAAACATAACAATACTCGTAGGAACCATTTTTATCTTTCAACCCTATAGTACGAATATATTCACTTTTTATTCAATTTTTTCAACGTCAAGCGCTAAATTAATTTCCACCAATGCATCTTTTCTAGCGACAACTTTGTTTTTTTTTTCAGCCATACAAATTTCCACTTTACTGCTTTTGTTTTCATTTTCTGGCCAAAGCCAGATCTGAATCGCTATATGAGTCTGATTATTCTAAATAGGAAACATCTCAGCGCCAAAAAGCTTGCAAGAAAGCTTGACATGAGGGAGAATCTCAGCCCTTTGCCTCTATGGCCATAGCATCAGGTTTTCACGGGTTTTTTCTCCCCTATCCCTGCTCTTTTTTGACGACTTCGGACTAGGTGGTGTTGTCGTACTTTGTAGTTGATTTGTCGGTTTTTGGGGGTTCTTCTTTCTGTTCTATTTTCGTTAATTTTTGGCGCAGGAAGCTCGCTAAAAGATTCCCAGATGGCTCCGCGAGGATGCGTAAAGTAGGTCTTTTTAGTAGAGCAGCAAGGTGCTCGATTGCATACTCTCTTTAACGTTATTTGAGTTTTTGCCAGATGATGCGTCTTCATGCCGAATCACGGCCATTAGGCTTTGACCAAAATCTGTCTATGAATTTTTAAGTTATTAAAAATAAAAATGTACACAAAATACAGTTAATTCTTTCTTAAAAACAGAGGACTTTTTCGAAGTTTTGGCAGTGCTAGTCGCAATCTATTGACATTTATATGGAATTGAACCAACATTTTCTGAGCTTTTCAGAATGCAGCAGTAACAACGATTTCGTAAATAAAGGAAGTCTCAGATCTGATAGGTCACACTTTGTTTTTAATCAGAGTAAAACAGTTAAACATGTTTGTGAATGAATTAAAATGCGTTAAAGGAAACGGTCGTCATTTACACAATATTGTCTTTATAAATTTGAATGGCATTGTTGAACTTGTATTTACAAAAATAAATAATAAGATACCAAGACACCAACCGGAGTTGAAAATAGCTAAAACGTTTTGCGCTGGATAGCCCTTAGGATTGAATAATCATTTTCATAGCGTGTTTTCATTTCCATCTCTGTACTATTTTGTTTCTATGACTTACGAAATAGTTAATAGTCACCCAATCATAATCATACCTCCATCTATTACAATAATTTCTTAAATTCTTTCCAAACACAAATGTTGTGTTTTTATTGAGTTACAATCAAGTAACATATAGTATTTAAAATTCATCGAACCACGAGTATCAAACAACTTTTCCTATTGGGACGTGATTCAATTTACAATTGCCAATTGAATTAGATTATCAAAATACACAATGTATCTGTCATTGGGGGCCATAAACGGATACAGCTTTTTTTATCAATAAAATCCCATGAGATTCTCAATTCTTTTGTCAATTTCAAGCAAAATCACCAAATGAAATTGTGTCTTTAAGCGATCTTTGCTGTTGCTATTAATGTAAAAGGATGGGATGTCGTGTTGTTTGTTTTCTTTTCAAAGTTTCTTCCGGATGAAGGATATTACGAAAAAATTAAGTTTCAGATGTATTGATAAATACGGTTCCTCAAAAGTTTGTCCCATTTACTCGGACTAAGTTTTCGGGGTTTTATTTGGATATTGGAGTACCAAGTTGAATTTTAAAACAAAGCAACTAAACAAAACAAAACAAAACAAAAAATAAAAATACATGTAAGCTGGGTCAAGAATATGTTGGGGACGCATCGAAGGCATTTCTTTTGATTGAATTAACTTCTTTGTAAATTGATATAAAGACTTAAGTGTATTTAAAGCGTTATCCCATTTAAGTGGCTAGGTTAAAGAGTTAGGCTTTACGAGCAATACATAAGTTATTTATATTGTTTTTTTTTCTGTGGATTGTACGATTTCGTCTTTCCTACATTAAGCTATACATTGATCTAATAGAGGAAAATATAGAGAGGAAAAGGGCTGTATATTCCGGGGATTTTTTTTCCCATATGAACATTTTCATGTTATATTATGGGGCCTACAACATTACGAATTAAGAAATGCAAATTACAATATATGATTGAAATGCTGTACTTGAACTGTTGCATACGATAGATGATTCGCAAGTGATTGAAATCTAGAGAATACGTAATATTGTACTTCGAAATTGACTATATGAAAAATATATGACTTCATTTACATATACAGGGTATTCCGGGTATCGAAGACTTATAGAGAGATTCCTTGACATATTTTGCGAAAAAAGTCATACAGGTTGGAGGCGTCGAAATGAGATATATAGATATAGACCACCGAGTGCAAAGCCTTACACTGCCCTGTTTTGACTCCAATTGAAAATAACATCTTTACAATTTATGCGTGACTGTAACAGATGGGGTACTATTATAGTAATTAATTGAAGTCCAAAAAAAACATTACAGGCTCTTTTTATGAAAAAAAAGTAATCAGATCTTTTACGAAATAATATAAAAATTGACACTTAATTCATGATATCCTCGATGAAGAACTCTTTCAACATAAGAATACTAAGACATGGTTTATGCCTATGATTTCTGCAACGGTAACGGACAATGAGCGGAGATTTGTATATCTGGTATGATACCCTGATGGGACTGTCCCAAATAACAGGACAATGTAAAGAACAAGAAACAATGCAATCGCTTTAGCAGAAGGCGTTCGCAGCTACGATGATGTTTTATAATACATTACGTCAGAAACAATCAAAATACCCATTTGTTGGCAATTCTACATTCAGAAGGAATGCATGTATTCCAGCATACACCAGTACAGGAGCTATAACACGGGGACAACATAAGTTCAGCGTCTATCGCGTTCACATCAACATATCAATATTCAAACCGCTAACAAAAGAAACCATGTCCCTATTTATATGTATAATACTTACATATTTATGAAATGTCCACCTCGAACAAATTTTTCCTTTGGGGAAAGCAACTCTCTGAATGCAGTGAATTAAAAAATAAAATATTGGATACCTACTTTTGCACACTACAAAATATACAAAAGTATATTCCAAAAGAAACACGGAAAGTTTTGGGATCTTCACTTCACTTGAAAATGTAAGACCCTTGTGAGCATTTAAGATAAATATATATATAAATAAATATATTGACTGGACATGTGTCTCCACTTAAATTAAAAGCAATCGATACTAAATCGGATATCACTGCAGCTTTCAAAAAGCTCTCTCTAGGTTCTATTTTTCCAGACGTGACTCTGGAATATAGTATATATTATACCATAACTTCTTCTTTTCCAATTGTTAGCCATTGAAATATTTATTGCATATAATTACATCTAATGGTACATATTTCTCCCCGTATATGCATGGCTAAATTTACGGGCCTTAGAGCAATTATACGCCTTTCTCCAGTTATTAGGAATTATTTGAAGGGTTGCTACGTTTTTACCTTTAATAGCGCTATCATCGGTAAAAAGAAGATTAGTTGTTCCGGGTTCGCTGACGTGCTGCTTCGATAGAAAATCTTGCACGAATTTTAAAAACAACGGAATTTTGTACCCTACCTTGGTGTACTCCAACTTTACCTTCGTGCAAAACATCAGAAGGAAAGGTACTGCGTGGAAATTCTTCATTTAGTAACGTATTAAAATACTTCACCTATCTATTGTAAATTTCGTTGTCCCCTGTTAAAAGATTTTCCTACTCGTCTTCAATGTGTGATTCACAATAGATTCGGTGAAATTTTTTCTATGTTGCGTCGCAATCTTAAAAACTAGGTCTTATACCCCTACTTCGACATTACACTTCTTCTACTGTTTGTCGCCTACTGAAGGTACCTAGTCTAATTTCCGGTACAATGCCTCTTCTGCTATCGCACGTGCTCTTGTTACCGCTTTTTTCGTTTCTTTTTTTGCAACATTCAAAATCTAACTCTACAAGCACTTTTTCGGTTTCACTATTTCTACTGATGGCGGTTTTTGTTGGATGTTCTGTCAGTTAAATTAGGTGACTTGCTAGTGGATCGCCTAAGACCACTTTAAATTTTTTTACTCAGCGTTTCGCGTTATTCCAGCATAGGTGGTAATCTATCTGCGTTTGGTGTCCACGGTTGCAGCATGTTATTGGGTGCCGTTCTTGCTTAATAAATAGTGTATTTAGTATTTTTTATTTTTAAAGATCTTAACACTCAATTGGGTATTACTACACTTAAAATGCCTGAGCACGTGTTAAGCTGTGGGAAAATGGGACAACGAGAGAAAGAAAGATTTTTGGGCTCTTGGTAAGGCCGTGTGCACACGTGACACCAGTGCACTCGTATAACTCAGTGCCTGTGCAAAATAATAAAACCAGCACATTTCAACATGCCTGGTATACGTACAATAAAAAAATAAAAAAACAATAAAAATCTCAGTGGAGAAAAAAATAATACTCAGAGAATCGGGAAAAAATAGAAATCATCGTGCGAGTATCCCACATATCCTGAACCCAGCCATTGCAGTTGCTGTATAGTACTAACATACCGCAAAATCAATGACTGAGTACATGTAAAAACCGATGGATAACGGTTTGTGGGTGTGAATTTGGTTGGTGCACACTTTAATATTATTGTAAGGGCATAACACCTACAACAATTTGATTCGGTAAACCAATTTCTGAATTGGTATCGTATCTTCAATAGGTCTTAAAGATTTTAACATACACAAATCGGCTGGTCCAGATGGTATATCTCCACTTCTTCTGAAGAAGTGTTCTTCCACTCTGGCAAAACCATTGCGCAAGCTTTTCCATCAATCACCGTCCCTAAAAAACGCGAATCTTCTTCTCTTTCCTCCTACAGAACCACTGCACTTACGTCCCACATGGCACAACCATCTACTCATGAAATATCTCGAAACACGAAAACTTCTCAATGACCGGAAGAACGGTTTTTGTAGCAGCGTCCTACCAAAAAATGGAACCAAAGTCTACACCAATCTGGCGTTAAGTTAGTTGCACTTCATATTTCTTAGGCATTTGCCAGAGTTTGACATCAGGTTCTTTTGCCGAAAATGCGTCCATTGGGATCGACGACTCTCTTCTTCAATGGGTTAGAAACTACCCTTCTGTCTCCGACACTATTTTTAATCTTCATCAATGATCTCTTGTCTGCCACTTCTAATACAATATATTCCCTTTCTGACGACATTACTCTCTGTTTCTTATAGCCGTTCCCAAACTCACGTCCCTTTTCTTCGGCTGTAGGACGGAACGACAGAGTATGTTAAGTGCGAGTACATTAAATTCCAATATTAGTAACACAATCATAAGACACCCTCGAACAGCGGCGAGGTTTCTGGAACGCATATTCCATCAATTTTCTCCCGTCGTTGTGTCAAGTTCCAGCTTACGATTATTAATTTATTTCTAGAAAGCATCATTTTGCTCGCCCCCGGAAACCGTCGAACGCCTGGCACTAATATTTTTAGCATTTTAATAAAATAATTTTATAAATAAAAAAAAATAAAACACTTGGATGCCACTCATGGACCGAAATAACCGAAATTTTTCTTTATCTCTCTGTCCTATTTTCCTAAAACACTTGAGTGTTAAATTCTTGTAAAAAAAAACAAAAAAAATGTAATTATATTCGACCAGAGCAGACATAGGAAAGACCGCGTGTTGTTGACATTCTAAGAACCTTGTCAATGAAGATTTCTCAGAGATTTATATCTTATCTTGTTATTTCATTAGTGGTTTTTCCACTATTCAGGTTGTTAAACTTATAAATTGAAACAATTGACCCGATCGGTGTTCTATATAAAGAAGTGTCTGATCAGTCACAGGGCATGCACGCACGTTTACGATAACATAATTAACCAATGCGTACTTTTATATTCAAGTCGATGAAACTTCACAGATGATAAAGTTCTCATTTATATCTGCAAAACATGTCAACGCCAACGCAAACATCGATGCTTCTTCCTCCTAGCGCATTACAAGGAAAATGGGCGTTTTTTATGGGCATGTAGTCTTCTTCGTGTGCCATTTGAGTTGTAACCGAGATATGTGTAGAAAATCCGTAATTACCTCAAAGTTATTTTGACAGTATATAACTGGCTTTGCCTTCATTTTCAAGAGGTCACATAACAGAGGTGATGCTCTTTACTTTTTGAACATAAAAGGTCTCTTTGGGAGAACTCCCGGCCTAAACGGAATGCCCAGCATTCTCCGTTATTATACTCCACAATCTGACTGGTCTAATAAGGATACCAAAACTAGAAATGGATAATGTCATATCCAGTCTTAAAGACGATTAAAAAGTTATGTGAATCGATCTTATGTTTCCTCTACGACCTGCTGTAGTGTGAATATTTGTTCCATGGTAGGCTAAATGGGCCTATAATCGCTTTAAGAAAGCCAATTGTTCCTTGATAAGTATTTTCTATCTTTCACTCATTAAGGTAAACAATGTCTTGTACACGATATTGCAAATCGTCTAGTTTAGCAGTGTTGTTTCCTTGAGTATAGCATAGTTACTTTTTACTTTGCTTTATTTTGCTCTATGTAGAGTGGAAGGAAGTCTTGACTATTCGATCTAGCTATCGACAGAATTTAAGCCCTTCTCGCCATTTAGGAGTATACAAAAGCGGTTTTCATATATAGCAAATACTGTGACTTGACTACAAAGTTTCCTTGCTCATACATTTTAGGGCCTTGTTGCCTTAATACGATCTTTATACCTTTTGGTAAAACATTCGAACATTTTTCTTGGAGAAGCACCTCTTCATTTGTCCTTTCTCGACGTCGGAATGTACTTCGGTTTTCTCTCGTTTATTGCGAAACACATTCAGCTTCAATTCTTGAAAATGTCTCACAAACACTTCGCTGTGTTCTGCAAAGATGTCTCTGTCATGTACAGACTTTTGAAGAATTCCTTGTCTGCTGTTGGATTTCGAGGTTTGCACGATAATCTGAACTACGTTGTTGAACATGTCGCATGACAGCGGATTGCCTTAACGGAAGCTTTTTTGACATCGAACGCCTAGGAAATATCATTATTAACGCCCACGGTGCAGCGAGCTTTCTCCAAGCTCATCCTGCAAGGCAGGCATGCAAAACCCAGGGCTTCACGTAATTGTTCCTGATGCACCCGGCCTTCAAATCAAAAAATTGGTGGTTGGTACTGATTTGGATTTCGAGGTTCTTTTTCCGGACTCTTCAGATCTGAAGCTGATCTGATTTAATCAGTTCGTTGACATAAGGTTTCAGGTAATCTGACGATTTACACAGAGAAACCCATTGTTTCGACTGCTGCTTGGTCGCCGGTATTTTGTGTGAATCCATAATTCATCTACGGCTGTAAAACGGCCCCAAAATTCGATTGCGGATGCCTGCTTCCAATAGCTTTCACTCACAAACTTAATGAGGCAGAGAAATTCAAAAAATCACAGACTCATTTATTCATCCTCGTAATAAAATAAATTAAAAAAACTACGTTAGAGAAACTATGATATAGTTTTTACCACACTCATTTTTATATTGTTATGAGTGTCATTTGTATTGTGTCTTTTAATTCGTGTCGGTATAGCAACACATTTACTGGCATTTCCAAAGAACCTTCAATCCTAAACAATGAGGTCAGCTTGACTCCTTAACTACGAATAAAAGATACATAAGTAACTACAATATTTAGCAGATTAGGACAATAATAGCTGGACGTTGACTGATGTGCTACATTATAAGACCAATGTCACTTCTTTCCACTATATTAAAGTGTGAAATTTTTATTTTTGGCCTTTTTTTAAATATAATAGTTTTTTATTCATTCATTTATTCATTCAAGTTATTGTAGTTTCATACTTTAATACTTAAGATTCATTGATCTAATTTTGTGTCCTATTACAGCATTAAATTTCCAGTGCAACTTTTATACTTTTTTAAGTTTTAAATAAAAAATACTATAACTTAGGACACTTAGTCATAACCACCCTCTAAAAGGCCACATATATGTATCTTGATGTTTAAAAACGATTTTCCTGGTGTGAAATCCTGTAATCGCTTACAATCCCAAACGGCTGTAAATATTGCACCGAAAGAAAGTCGGTGGTGTCTATAGTCGTCTTTTCAGCACAATTTTATTAGAGAATATAAAATGCACATACAAACAACTTAATATCATTCCCTTTCCGTTGAAAGTGGGAAAAAGGTAAAAGCCTTACGAAAACCGCCTACAGGTAAGGTGCGCATCGAAAAGATGTCTTGTCAATAAAAAGAGAAAAGCGTGTTGGGTATGTTTCCATTCAGAGTCAAAGAAAGGAGCGATTTCTGGATGGAAATCTTAAAAAAAAAAATAAAGAAACCAGTAAGAGCCTGGAGAGTACTTATGTACTTTTCTCTTTTCTTGAATTCTTATTCATCGCAATGAAAGGAACGCCAGCTAGATATAAGTGACAGGATACTATAGACACTTACGAGGTGGTCTTACAGTAAAGGCAAAATAGGTAAATGCCTGAAAAAAATACGAAAATACACTCCTAGGCAAATACAACTCTGTAATAAACTCTTCAAAAAATTCCGCAGAGACTTTATTTCCAAACTACTGCCCGCTCTTGACGACTTTTCCTTCTTCGCTTTTTCACTGAACGCCGTAGCATACTGACAAAAAATGGGAGGAAATAAAGTAACCCATCAAAAGCCATTTAACGTAGAGGAGAAATTTCTTCCATTTCTTCTCGAATTTCGTCGACAGGATCAAGCAGCGTTTCTTTAATGTTGAGGCCAAAACAGGAAAAATGCTTTGAAAGGTGTCGACTTGACAAGTTTATTTAAAATGCTGTTTACACCGTTGTTTGAAGAATTATTTATGCGGTTGAAGATACTTGTATGTAAGCATGTAAGTATGAAATCAGATTTCGCGCCTCCAAATGAATCTTCACAAGCGTATAATTTAGTAATGGTAAACGGATTATAAGACTTTACCCGCTAATCAGTCTTCGGGATAAAAATAAGCGTGAGATTTAAGCTCCGGAAACCGCAAAAAGGATTTTTTAGTTCTGAAATTATGCCGACCATAGATATGAAAGAAGTAAAGGTCGTGAGCCACAGAAAGGGAAAAAATTGAAAATTCATACCATTAAGCATGGACGTCCGTCAGCCACATCTTGTTGACTGTCAGTTTAGGCAGTTAATTTCCCTTGAGAGCCCTATTAACATCGGAATAATTTTCAGCTTAAATTTTTTACTTTTCGACATTTGCAGTATTTTCATTTAATATAACACTGCGGGCATATATGGATGTATGTATATAGTGAAATTATAAAATATGTACATATGTCTCACAAGCCAATTGGGTAACCAATGAAGTGCATCAAAGTTTCACACGCTGAGTTGATTAAAGTCACTTTCTTAATGTTGGAAACAATTTACACAAGATACTCGTACTACGAGTACTTTATAGTATTTTCTCTGTAATGGATTCGAAGATCCTTAGGGCTGCAGCACTGAGATCAGTCATGACCTACCAATCTTATCCGTAGATGCAACCTTTTGACTAGATAAGTGTCTATAAATGTCTGTAAAAGGTTAGGTTAGGTTAGGTTAAACAGTGGTATGATGGATATGCCATCACACAGACACCTGTCAGGATTCCTATTACTGTCCTAAGCTTATCCCTGTCTATATAGGCCAAAAAGCCTTGTATACCCTGTGTCCTTCAAGACATGACCATCTTACGTCTTTATGATTTTTTCCTCGATAGTGGAATTCCAGGAAAGGAATTTCATCCGTTAGAATTGGATTGCCTGGCAGTAGCTCCGTTAGGACCGTGCCATGTCCGAAACTACTACTCTTTAAGTAACCCAGGTTAGTGAGTCCGATCGCACTGTTGCCAGCAAGTTTTTTGAACTGTGAATTAAGCGGTGTTAGATGCAAAAAGGTATCCAATGCTGTCGTAGAGGTGATACGGAGCGCACCTGTAATGGCTGTGGAAGACGTTCTTTAAACCGCCGCTAATTTTCCGTAAATTATTTTCTTGTTTGTTGCTTTCCACCTAGTACTAGTGTGCCGTATGTCAGTATAGGTCTACTACCACCGTATACAGCCAGTAAACAATTGCAGGTTTTAAGCCCCAAATTTTTCCTACTGAATTATATGCCTTTTTGGTTCTTTCCGCCACATTAAGATTCCAATTCAGTTTTTTGTACAGAATCACACACAGATACTTCGCGCTGTCCGAAAAGGACAGCTCCACTCCATTGAATTTTGGGAGTTTGAATTGCGGTACCTTGTACTTTCTGTTAAAAAGAAACGGTTCCGTTTTGGAAGGGTTGGCATTGAGACCACAGCTTTTTGCTCAAGTTCTGATCGTCTTCAGAGCAACCTCCATAATGTCGCTTAAAATATTAGTATTTTCCTTGCACTATTATGACCACGTCATCTGTACTAAACTTTTTGAGGATGTCATTGCACCCACAGGAGTGGAGATATGACTTCCTCCCTGAGGGGTTCCTCTGTTTACGAACATTCTGACCGAGCTTGGTCCCATGGAATAGTTTATTTTCCTGCTTGCACGCATATTTCAAACCCAGTTTGTAATGCCATGTTCAATGTTAGCGTCTACTAGAGCAATTTTAATGGCGGTGCACTCCAAGTTATTGAAGGCTCCTTCAATATCGAGGAAACTTCCATCGCAAACTCTCCGAAGTGTAGACTCTTCTCTATTTTCCCCCACCGCCTCGTGCAAGGCGGTTTCTACAGATTTTCCTTTCATATATGTATGCTGTTGCTCAGTCAAAAAGCCATTACTGCATCTATTCCTAATGTGAATCTCCAATAATCGCTGCAGGGTTTTTATATAAGGTTTTTTCTTATAAAACTATTAGTAAGCATATTAGTACGAGTATATGATTTTATTGTACAGTAGAAAACATTTTTTTTTAATTCACAAAATAGAGCACTTATACTTTTTGATACTATTGTACTAAAAATGCTTCCTCTGTTATTTGCTGTAGATACCTTTATAAAGGTGTTGTCCATTGAAGATGGATAGGACATCATTCATTAGGCTTTTTCGGATTATCGGTTTTAAACACGCATATATTATATGGCGTATATGATGGACTGCGGCGGTAGGTATGTTGAAGGCTCGAAAGCGATAATACATTTAACATGTACAAAAATTGCAGTCTTAGAGTATAAGTACTCGGGATGCTCATATTATGACAGTGTATTGCAGGTATGCAGCGTATAGCTTCTTCTTGTGATTCCTACAAGACGGTGCTACATGCCACACAGCACATGCAATAATGGATCTTCTACACGACAAATTCAACGGCGTGGTTATATCGTATTTCGACGACGTCAAACAGCAACTGAGTCAACGCCGCATTGGAATCTGTAAAAAAGGCGTATTATTTATTGCCCTTAACGTGATACCTCCTAGCGATACCCATCTCTGTGGAATAATTATTTCTGGATATAGCTTGCAACTCACTGAGTAGGTCATTTGTCTGCACCCAGGTGGTAAATTAGTGAAAAATGATCCCTGTGAGAACTTTCATTATGGTATTTAGAAAGGTTTGAAAAAGAGGAAAATTATGCTACGCCTTATTGTACGGTAGGCGATTAGTGGCAAGCTCTCAAGATTTCAAATCAAAGGTTCTGCAAAGTTTTTAAATAAATTCTCGATACCGAAAAGCTGCTGCAGCCTTGCATTGCAAATATAATAAAGTTTAGCAATTCAACATTAGATCTTGCTAATGTGCTGGTGCTTATCGATCGTTTGGTGTCATTTGATACATCCCATGAGGAAGGCCTAACATTTGCATCTGAAAACTAATGGGGAACAGTGTCATATAAATTTAACCCTTACAACCCTTCACACAACTAACATAAACTTATTCATAAGTAAGATGGTAGAAATGTATAGAGAAACAATTACTCGTTTGGGTGCGAGCATCGCAATATGATTTATGTTTACATGCATAACGTTAGAACTGTCAGCGTTTGATTAATTGAACATCCACAATATGACAAGTCCTCGCCATTTGCGTTCCACCCCATACTTATTCTTTCAATACGCCAGGTACGTGTATCTTGCGAATACAGTTCTGGCATCCGTAAAATGTATTGTACACCTACTATAATCTTTCCCAAAATTCACGCCATTTCCAATTCAGAAAAGAGCATTTTTAATGATCTTATTCATCTGGTTTTTGATTTTATGAGTTGTGTACGAGTATATACGAGTATATGTATGTACCAAATATACAAAGAATGGCAGAAAGGAAAAGAGATATTCGAAAATGTGGAAACAGGAGCAAAACAAGTAAAGTGGGTTCGCTTATTTTTCACTTTATATTTCATCCCAAACAAAGCCAAGTATTATACCTATACATATGTACATAAGCACACACTTACAAAAGCAACAGTGGTAACCAACTGCGGGGGTTAATGTATAATATATAATTTTAGGAGATACATATAATAGCAATGGGGCTGATATTTATAAGGGGATGAATAAGTGCATAATGCCCTTTTGGAGAAAAAAGACTGATTGTTAAATCATATTAGAAGAACATAAAGAGAAGCACTTTGCGCGTCGCGAATCAAATCTTTTTGTTACACCAAAATGGCATGGAATGCTTTAAAAGCTTTTACTCACTCACGATCAAATATTGTATATTTTTATACGCTTATCTTCACCAGAAGTTGTAACCAACGATAGCAGAAGGAACAAATCAGTACTGATTTTCTTTCATTTTTCCATTTATTTGTGGTATTTAAAGGAACTGTATACTCGTACGTCAAGTTTTTAAGTAAATTACTTTTTACAATTGGTTCTAATGTGGTGGCGGATGATAATATCTTTAGAATACGAGATTTATGTTCATATTAACAGTTTTCAAGGAATTTCAAACTCATTGGTAATTTGAACGATGTCAATGTTATCTTCAACTGAAACATTGATATATTATTTGTAAAGATTTGAAAGAATACATAAATTCATTCATTTTAACACTTTACATTTAAAGTAAAAGAAAGTGTCGTATCTATTGTAAAATTATTTAAAAAACACCAAACATTTGAAGCTGGGAAAACGATTGCGCAAGATAGATGCAGAAAAGATTTCTACTCTTTCGAGTATATAAAAAAAACACGAAAAGACCGAACATCTTAATGCCCATCAAAATGGTTTTTATTGCAATAGATCAACTGGTAATATGATGGCATATACCGCCGAAAAGTCGAACCAAAGGCAATATCAATTTGGCGAAAGCAAGTCAGTTGCGATTAATAGTTGAAAAGGGGTTCGATAGAGCAAAAATGTAGATTTTGGATTGATGAATCTTTTCTTAAATAATTAGAACTGCCTTCGAGACTTTTTAATTTTCATTGACGTCCTCTTGGCTGATACTTTTAATCGAATATACTCCTTCGATATAATCCGACCCTAATTGCTGTGCATACATTTATGGCAGGTGAATTAATGAAATCTTGAATTGTCATTTGGCTTCAACTAAGATTTCCGACAGAAGTTTACGGATTCAGCTCTTGAGCGGATTGAGGTCCACCCTTATTTTTACCTAAAAATCGTGGAGCTCACGATCGCAGAGATAAAAGCAAACAAAATACCTGTATGAGATCAGCCAGCCACCTACCTCTTTCTCGTAAAGACAACAACCTCAGTTTAGAAATTACTAACTGAGAGCTCATTTCTATAGCTCGAATCGCGCATCATGTCTAGTGCTCCCCGCGTTTTAGGATTCAATCGACAATATAGCTATATTATCTGCATTCGTCACAAAGCATTGGAATGATAAATAGTGAGTCGACTAACATGCAGTGAAGACAGGACACCACCTTACGGGCAGCTTTTGCTTATCCCCACCATTATATATTAACCGCAATTAGAGTTATATTCACTAGCTTTGCCAATGCTCTTTTTATTTAAAACTTGTAATTCGTCTACGCCGAGCTACCTGTTAGAGTTAAGCATATCGTCAAAAGTAGTTATCGAAACAACAGCATGTTTGATATACTCATTTGTCACCGCAACCTATGACAACTGACAGATGGCCGCTACAGCCCGGAGTGTTGTGTTACTGAGTTTACTTGCAGCTTCGGTTATAGGAGCTAGTTGTGAAATAGTCCTGATCAATTGACCTAGGAAGTGAGTCTGAAGCATGGGACAGAGAATCTCTGCATTCGACTAAATTTAAGGGCCATCGGATCTTCTGAATGTTTTCAGTCTAGATGATTGAGGACTTTGGCTAGCCTACTAGTTTTTACCAAAAGTTTACATACGAGTACATAACAAGCTTCTTCAAAATCCGATTTAGATTCTTGTATTACTTTCACTTCGATCGGCAAACATTCTAGTTGTCCTCCAAATTAGTCCTGAGCGTCTTGTTTGGATATTTAGTTATGTAGTCGCTCCACATCTACGATAAAAAATGGAACGATCTATCTGCAGGATAACTGCAACATTCATCTTCTGAATAGTTTCCCCTACCTTAGACTCATAGTCTAAGAGGAGCTTTGGCGGACTTGACTCCATAAAGCGTTTCCAGTTGGTTTTCTACGAAGCCTTCCTCATTAACTGTTTAAAGTTTGAACTACTTTTTACTTTGTTGTATTGACATAATCTTAGAAATAAAATAAACCATTTAAGGTTGTGAGGTTTTTTTCATTACAACCATGATGTAACCATTGCACTGCTTGAATAAATGCGCCGATGGCGCATCCGTGCGCGATCCGTTGAGATCGAAAGTGGTGTAAATATTTGTTATCATATATTGAATTTACACATATTGTTACATACGTTCACATCTTTCGGTGTCAAATTTCTATTTGAATATGTATCTAACAAACGGATTTTGAGTGCAATGTTTTATTTTATTGACTTACACCTCTTGTTCTCAATCCTTGTTTGTGGTGCGAAAATCAAAATAATCACTCTCGCTACTTTTACAAATACTCGTAAATAAGTCGTTATTATGTTGTTCTTTATTGAAAACGACGATAACTGTGTCCACTTAACCTTCTCTTAACTTGTGGGTAAACGTCCACTGAACAACGTTGACTGACTACTGGCGGCGAGCGATATATGTATGAGATTCAATTTCAAAGCAAATAAATCTGGCACGCGATCTGATAACAAGCAGCCAATACACGTAACAGACAAAAAGAATCAAATAAAGTAGCTGGGGCTTGCCCCAGGCAACAATAATTTACTAGGACGCTTTTATTCATCGCTGATATTTGAATTAAATGGAAATTAATTTCCCCCAAGGGTTTGCGTGTGTGTTGATTTTTCTTAACACAAAGTGTGTTGGTTTTATCGGTACGAATACCATTTTGTGTACGAAAAAGTTTAAATACTCGTACACATCCCGGTAATTTAGTCACCACCGCAAGACCATAAATCACATTTATTATTTGATGATGTAAGTGAAGGGGCCATAGGGTCTTAATATATTGCTTATGGGGTGTTCGAAAAAAGTTTGTTTCTTCCTTTTGCAAACAAATAAAAAATCGATATAAAATTTAAAAAGTTTCCACACGAATCCGTTTCTTAACCCACCGTTTTAAATTGATGCTTCCAAAGAAGGTAAAAACCAATAGTAAGAAAGTTTTTTTTGAGTTAATATACATATACACATATGCGTACGTATGAAACGAAATTCATACAAACGGATGTATATCCGCATCCACAGAGATGATGATTTTACTTTCAATCAAATGGTTTTGAGAGCTATTGGCTTGGTCTTCAACCAAGTGTGCGTGGAACCGAAATTCACTAGTATGTACTCGTACATGTGTGTGTTGAGATTTTATCAATAATTTATCAAATTGAAGCGGTTTCAGGTAAACTTTTAAAAGAAAGATTTTAAATAAAATATTATATTCAATAATTACAATGGTTCCACCACTTCTTATGTCTTTTTGCCGAAGTTTCTTTTATTAGACAAATCAATTTTATTTCAAGTGGCAACATTTTTATTCTATTTATAATAGATGTGACAAGTGGAAAAGTCAGCTAACCTCCTTCAGAGATTTCGCACACATTACAAGAAAAAACGAAGGAAAAGAAAACAAACATGAAAATGTAAAAACTTCGTTGGGGAAATTCAATCTACCCCTACTTTGATTTTATTTACATCCCACTTGATGTAATTAATTTTATATGCTGCTTAAGTACATAAGGAGAATTTTATGTGTGTACATTCCATATATTGTTGTTTACTGTTGTATTTAATCCGAGACATTGACTTGTTGAAGCTGCCTTATCAACACATCTATTGATTAGCTATACGCGCTTGACGTTTTTTTTTCATATTGACATGCATTTGGGAAAATGAGAAATTTCGAAAAAGTATTTGCTTATTTTACATGTTCATTTTAATTTTTATTGTAACCAACTTTTTTTGATAATTAAAATTGTTGGTTTCATAGTCTTTGCAAGTGTCAATCTTTCCGATTTTTCAAATCGACAGATAAGAATAAAACTGCAAATTTTCTCCTCTTTGAAAAAATTAAATATCCGTGAATCTCTTTTGGATATTCAAACGAGCTAAAATAAATCATTTCAATTATGTCGAAGTATTCAGAATATTTGAGTTGTAGCGTTTAAGTTAAGCAAGGATAGGAAATATACTCGTTTTATGTAGTTGTTGACTGTGCTTGCGTTCCTTGCTTTTTGATATTTTAACCTTGATGGGCTTTAGAAATCGGTTTGCACGTTTATTGTTGTGTATCTTAAGCACAGCTTTCAGTCAGAAACTGCAGCTTATATTTTGTTCCACTAGGGCTAAGTCAGTGGCATTCCGACTAGAATGGATTCACATTCGTTCTTCAACTTCTCTGTGGCCAGTAGCCTAGCATAGCTTGACATTGTGCTGAGCGCAATTAGTGTTAGATATTTCTCGACAGTGCTTCACAGGTCTCGACTTTATTTCGATGCTTCTCTGACAATCAGGCTGGCAATAAATATGGTAATGTCTTCGTGGTATAATAAATGCCAGTGTTATGTTAAAATTATACATGGTGATGGATATCATAGCGGCTACCACTCGGTTCTTGTTTCAAGCCTTTCTGCCGAGATTTCAGGAGATTGTTGTTTCAAAGTTGTAATAAGTATGGATATAGATAATTATTGGAGCTCATACTTAGTTCATGCAATAAAATAGAGACCCGGCCATTCGGATTTAGTTCCCATCAGTTGAGTTTTTCAATTTCATTTTAGCTACTGACCGAAGATAGTTTTCAGTTCTATTATTTGCGTTGTTCTCATGGTACTGTTACTAAAATTGTCTGCACTTTTGCAATTTATTCAAGGTACAATAGTTATTTGCGATTTCGGACCAATGTAAACTTCCATAAATTTAAGTGGGTCTTCCGATATCAATGTAAATCAATTGGTTTATTTTGAGATTAAAGCCCACTTTCCATAATGACTATCTAGTATGATACCTAAGAATTGTATACCGTTAGATAATTGTAGGGCTGTATCGTCTATAGAAAAAATGACAAATCACATAATTTTTCATTTCCTCATCCAGAACTCTAAGAGCTTAGCTCAGGATTCCACTAATTTTGCAAGGGAAATTACCGATGGCTATAGGAACCACATCAGTGCAGTGCTTGTGTGGATGTACGAGTATGTATGTGAATATACAAAGTGGTCGAAAATAAAGTTTCTACGTAATTGGATCAGTGCAGAAAAAACTCTGCGGAGTACGCAGATTTCTCATTAGGAAATGGGCTTATAAGTTAAAAAAAGAACAGTTCAAGAACGGACAGGCCTAAATATGACCAATAAGACTAATGACAACAAGAACTAACGAAAATGAATCTTATCATTTCATAAGCGAGCTTTATTACTCCACATTTTGGGCAACGATTTGAAGCTGCAACTCTACAAAATTCATCTAGTGCAAGAATATAAAGCCCCAAGATGTCAGTCAGAGACTTTAATTCGTTAACCATTTAACTGAGCAATTATCAACATTCAACAATAATTTGTTTTTGGATCAGGTACATTTCTACGGATACGCTTATAAACAGAACTGCCATTATTGGAGTGCAACAAACCTGAAACGCAAATATCAGAAACCCCTTCATTCACCCAAGATTACTATTTGGGCTGCAATGTCAGCGCGAGAAATAATCGGCCAGTACTTTTTGAAGATGGAAAAGAATGCGCAGGTACAGTCAACCTAGAGCGTTATGTTATTGGAAAATTGCTTGGCGGCTGAACTGTAAAACATTCCTGGTTTTAACCAAGGAACATGGTTTCAGCAGGATCGTGGGCACACTTCCAACATGTCTATGCCAACTGTTTCCCTAAAAATTCTATATTTATAAGCAGCCCTAATTTCACTACTATGGACTTACTTGGGGATATCTTGAATCAATATGGACAGCAATAAACCTTATCATTTGGTTCAGTTAAGGGAAAAAACCGACACGAAATGGCCGCTATTACATGCAGGGCGGTCGGAAGTAAATCTGCAGTTCGGTTAGAACAGTGGATAGCGTTTAGATGACATTATTTTAAGAGATAATTTCCTAAATTCCGTACTTTAATACATAATTCATAAATAATTTTTTCAATAGGCGACTCCAACATATTTACATATATCACAACGTTAAAAATTTTTTTTTCTTTTGACACATACTCTTATACATACGAGTAGGGTGCCTGAATTTATCGAATACATTTTGTTTGTCTGGCAATAGTTGTTTCGAACATTTTCATTCGGTCTTTGATTTATATCGCAAAGGTATTATTTCCCAATGCTTTTTCTGCGCTTTTCCATTTCGCTTATGATTACGCAGCAATTTGTTGTTTTGAAAGGATTTAGACTTAGGTCACTTTTATTTTTGTATACATGACATTTTTCATGTATTGAGAAAAAAAATTCATTCATACATATGTATGCATTTGTCAAGTGCCTGCCTGACAGTTGTTGACATACCCTTGGTGGAGCAACGCATGAGTGGCTAATCCCTGCGGAAAAAGTTTTGAAATCCCTCTTCCCCGCGAAGCGAGCCATTTAGGTACTTGAAATCCACAAGCGCAAGCCTGACAGTTGTTGACATATTGTTTATATGTAGTTCGTCTTTTTAGTATTTTGCAAGATAAGAATTGTTAGATAATACATGCGAACTGATAACTTATAACGATACGATAATGTAGTCAAATAAGGACTTGCTAAACAAGAATTCCGAATAAATGTAATGCAAAATAATTAAAATGCAAGACAACAAATTGCAAAATGAATATGGCGAAATGATAAATTGCCAAAACAAATCCGCAAGTACACCAGTACATGTGGTATATGATATCAGCTTCGTTACCCCCTTCATTCGTTGGATCTGAAATTTTTGAGGCTAGCATTGCAGAGATGCAGACTAGAACACTATAAAGCGGAGACTGTTTCCAATCATGCTAGAGAATTCATACAGGTCCTTTTGTGTAAATGAATTGGTTGGGGTGATGCGTCTCTTACGTGGAGCTACTTCTTCAACTTTCACTTTCCATCTGTGCTTAATACTACAGTATTGAGCTGTCCTTTTAGGAATGTTTGCTTCGTCGTGCGAAGCATAATTGATATGATTTATTTCAACACAGTGGACTTGCAGGAAATATCAAAATAAATCAAAAGCCCAACTGATCATATTTTCTACTAACATCTCTTGTGGAATCTCATATTGGCTCAATAAACTAATGTCTTTATTCATACTGTTGGGGAAAGAGAGTTTCAACCTCGTATAACTTCCATCAGAGAGTTCAAGGTTTTCTACTACTGGGAATTTTTTTGATAGAAGATTTGACTTTTCATAGCCAAGGCACTAGTCCCTTGAGTCATTGAAAGTTTGTAACTTAAGAACGGCAGTACGAATTGTTACCTTTTTGTTTTAACTTGACGACTTTTATATACATATGTTAAATATACTTTAATGTATAAATATTTGTGCTAGCATTTTAACAAATTGCACGTAAGGCAATTATTTTATTATAAATCGATATATTTTCTTAGGCGGTCGTCACAGCTCAGTTTTTGAGATTCACTTTCTTAAAAGCTACTTTTCCTACTCTCCAAGCATCGCTGAAGAGTTAAATTAGTTTCATTTGTAATAATATTATTAATAAAGCATATCTGAACGAAAAGAAAAAAATAGTTTATATTTTTTCTGTATATACTCGTATTGTAGTAGTTTTTTGAATACCACATAAGTTTCATGATTTTTTTGCGTAAACTATTACCATTTGAATGTTAGGTAAGGTATGTTCAATTGTTGTTACAGACATTCATATGGGTATGTAAATATGTATACCCACATCTTTGTGGTCAGATTAACGGTAATTATTCTTAATTAATTTAGCCAATATCTTCATCCAGATTTAAATCTAGTTTCTTTTTTCCAAAAGGAAAAAAATTACTTACTTTCACTGTTAGTATCGGGCAAAATTAATTAAATGACGACACCGTAAAATCGTTGTTCTAACCCGATGAGCTATGAGCGAGTATGTTGAAAGGGACACAGTAATCGATATTGGACGTGGAGGGATAGTGTTAATTAAACAAGGTTTAACGTAGTTATACATTTAATTACGTTTCGAGTTAACATTATATCCGCTGACATTCTACAATCCAGTTATAAACTACATAAATCCCTCTGTTTGTTTACAAATGTTAATCTAGTTCACAACATCAAACACACCCGCTCTTAATATTTAATATAATCGAGCATATAAAATCTGTCGTTTCTGATGAATGCGTAACATTGCGTGTGCTCAATCGACCAATCGACAAGTGAAATATGGCATTCGCTTCCGCGTTGACGATGAATAGGATTCACGATAACTTATGTGCTGACACGTAGAAAATGTATGTATGCGTGAATAAGGTGAATAAGGTTGCGAAAAGGACTTGGAACGCATAATTAAGTTAGATCTATTAATATGCTAACATTTTATAAAATCAGCTTGTGTTGTCGAATGAAATTGAAAAATAACGCATAAAAATATGACCTTTCAACATATGGAAAGAGAAAAAAAAATCAGATTATAGTTATTTTAATAAACTACATATATCAAAAATATAAATATTTGCATTGCTTTAAACTGGCATACATACTATGCATATATGTAACTTTCAGTTTTAAATAAGTAATTGTGACTCATGAACTTCTCCTTCAGATTTTGATATTGATGACCGCTGTCAGCGAATACAATTAGGTCTAGTATCGATCGTCTTTCCATTTGGGAAAATCTAAGGATCGTAAGATAGCACAGCTGTCCAACGCGTGACGTAATTGCTATACCATATACCATAGGCGTAATCATAAGTTTCATAAGTAATCATAAGGCTTTTCCATCATTGTCTTTACACTGATAATCCATGGGCGAAATGTGCAGTTCTTCCGTTTGAAATGAGTTGGCCACTGAATGTTGACGAAGTGGGTGTCAACATTAAACTGAAGCTGTAGTTGTATTTGGTTCGGCGGTCAAAAAAGTAAGAGACGTGTTTTTAAATTTCCATATTTGTGCTAGGAATACACTCTTGGTTGAATTTCGAAATTTACCTAATATCAACTGCTGCAATTCAAGCACCAACTCTTGTATCAAATTTTCCTTAGCACATTTTGCGACAAAGTGTAATAGTATTATGTCTTCTCGAATATTTTCTTGCTTTGTTACTGAAAAGGACTGAATATCTCATTCTGTGAGGATCTTCGCTGAAAAAAGTTGTGATTCGATTAATTAGTTGATTGTACAAAATAGATATGTTTGCTTTAGAATGTCAAAAATTGGGTACGCTTTTATTAGTTTTTGGGTTTATATTCAATAATACAACTTGTGATAAATATTAACAGGTATTGTTATTAATTTTTTTTAAGCTTGTTCATCTTGCTTAAAGAAATACACAGATTTTTAGATAAGACCCATTTTACGAGTAAGTGACACAATAAGAAAAATAAAAAATTTAATAAAAATTTTTCTTGCGTTTTCTTAGCATAATCCATCAGACATCTCAGGAATGAAAAATGAGTAGACATGAGCAACATGCGATTAGCTAGTTGAGTGACTGTATGTTTTTCCATTTAAAGTTAATTTTTTGATTTTTTTTTGCTCGGTGAAGGATTACGTTTCTCTTTCCATACTCCTACTAGGGGTCTGCATTGAATGTCTTAAAACAAGTTCTAAGATTAATTCGCTCATCTACGTCTCTAATTGGGCCTTCACTCTCTATCTTTGTGCTAAATATGATAGGTGAACGGACGGTCACCGAACATATTGGCACGGAATACTAAAAACATATTTTCTAGCACAAAAAAAATTATTTTCAAAAAAATGACCTGTACGCGAATCACCATTAATAGATTTTAAGCCTAAAAGTCCGATCATTAATTTTCCGTCTTTAATGTAGTGAATTTTTAATGGCAAGTATGTAGTTTTTAAATAATTATCTGTCCAAAGGTCTGATGTGAGTCCATATACATTATTTTTAATATTTATTATTTCACAGGTAATAATTTTCGCGTACTTATTGAATAGGTTTGTGATATTTATTGAAATCCTTGAGGGTGGGGTAATATTTTGTCCATATTTGGCACCAATTGATACTAAGATTATGCAAAATTTCTCAATCCTGAACATTCCAGGATTTGAAAAGGTCGGCGATTTTCAACGGTTTATTGTGTTATTACACGTGCACTATTTGTTTTATCTTCAATATCCTCCACGATTTACGCCTTCAAAACATATATTTAAAAATATATTCAATTCTCTTGGATCGGCTTTTATGATTGGCGGTGATTTCAATGCCAAACACACTTTTTGGGGATCAAGATGTGTCTCCCAAAAGGGTAAAATACTCTATAAAGCATGTATGGAACACAATTGTGACTTCTATTCAACGGGCAAGCCGACTTATTGGCCAACAGATACAACGAAAATACCCGATCTTGTCGATTTCTTCGTTGTTAAAGGAATTCGTAACTCGGATATAAACGTTGATGAAAGCTTCGATCTTTCCTCCGATCATTCTCCAGTCATACTGACAATGAACGACACGTTTATTAAAAAACAAGGACCATTAAGACTAACTGGACGAAATACGAATTGGGAAGGATTCCGAAATGAGATTAATAATAACCTAGAACTAGACGTGTCACTTAAAGCAGCACTTGAACTCGAAATCGAAGTGGATTCTTTCGTTGAAATAGTCCAATGTGCTGCGTGGAACAATACACCTTGTCAACGAAAAAACACGGCTAAACGTAACTTAAACTACCCGCCTGAGGTAAAAGATATGATAAGAGAAAAAAGAAAAGCTCGCAAAAGATGGCAAACAACTCGAGCGCCGCAGGATAAAACTCGCTTAAACAGGCTCTGTAATCTGCTCAAGGAGACTCTTAAAAGTTACAGAAATTCCGAAGTAAATACATATGTTCAAAACCTGACGGCAGGAAAAGAAACAAATTACTCGCTTTGGAAAGCTTTAAAATGCTTAAAAAGGCCCAAAATCCCCGCGCCAATCAAGGTCGGTAATAACGAATGGGCTAAGGGGGATAAGGAAAAAGCGAAGGTTTTTGCCGACTATCTTGAAGAAATTTTCAAGCCCTCCGACGGCCCAACACTGGTACCCGGCACCAGTTCTTTAGAAATAGCATATAGTAATTTTGTAATGACAAATGCAACTCTTGCTGAAATTAAAACTGTAATAAGGAAATTAAAACCAAAGAAGGCTCCGGGGTATGACCTTATTACCGGAGAAGTTCTGAAAATGCTACCTCAAAAAGCACTTATAAAGCTCTTACACATTATTAACGCGTCTCTGAGGCTTGAATACGTGCCAAGTCAGTGGAAAGTTGCTGAAGTCATTATGGTACTAAAACCAGGAAAACCTCCAAACGATAAAAAATCATACAGACCCATTTATCTTCTACCGATCCTGTCGAAAATCTTTGAGAGGATTTTGCTAAAACGTCTTCTCCCAATTATCGAAAACCAAAATCTTATTCCCAACCATCAATTTGGATTTCGGACTAAGCATTCAACAATTGATCAGGTGCATAGAATTACTGATGTAATTGAAAAATCCCTGGAAGAAAAAAAGATTTGTTCGAGCGTATTTCTTGACGTCTCACAAGCTTTTGACAAAATATGGCGTGAAGGTTTGAAGTTCAAACTGCGACGAATTTTGCCATTAAAGCTTTATAATATATTGACAAGCTATTTTGAAAATAGAATTTTTCGCGTGAGATACGGAAATGATGTTTCGAAATTTAAAGATATCCTAGCCGGAGTACCGCAGGGAAGCGTACTGGGCCCACTTTTGTACCTTTTATATACAAGAGATATACCACACGTCGAGGATACTGTTCTCGCTACTTTTGCTGACGATACCGCTATCTTAGCGGTTGGAGAATCAATAGAAGACTCAACGGCGAAACTTCAGACTGCTTTAAATAAAGTCTACGAGTGGACAAAGATCTGGCGAATTACCCTTAATGAGACAAAATCTGTACATGTTGACTTCACCTACAGAAAGATAAATCACTTGCCCATTTCTATAGACTCGGTGTGTATCCCCTTTGCAAACGAAGCTAAGTATTTGGGAATGACACTTGACGCGAAGCTTAAATGGAAAACGCATGTTAAAAAGAAACGAAAAGAACTAGAGGCCAAATACAAAGAAATGTACTGGCTACTTGGTAAATATTCCAAGCTAAGCTTAGAAAACAAGCTGCTTCTTTATAAGCAAGTGCTAAAGCCGGTGTGGACCTATGGTATACAACTCTGGGGTTGTACTAAGAAATCAAATATAAATATAATACAAACTTTTGAAAATAAAGTGCTACGACAATTTGTGCGTGCCCCATGGTTTATAAGAAATAATGACCTGCATCGAGACCTCGGAGTTCCTTTCGTGGAAGATGAAGTCAGGAACTGCGCACGAAAACATAAAGTCCGGTTAAGCGGCCATATAAACAATACAGTCCTAGAAATCTTGGACGAACGAAACATACTACGCCGTCTTCAACGAACTAAACCGTTGGACCTTGCGCGATAAATTGAAACCGCATTAAGAAAGCGGAATATGTAGGGTCTTCCATTGGAAAGTGTCCTACCAATCGTGATTAACTTATGAAATAAAAACTGCTTGATAAGTTCTACTTAGTTGCGGTATTAAAATTAACAACGAAGGGAGGTGTTTTTAGTGAGTAAGAATCTCACACTACTATGAGCACGCGCTTCTGATCCTCATAGTGTCTGATGGAAGATTTTCACCTGCCCTCGCCGGGGGAAAAAAAAAAAATCTTCAATATCCACTTCAGTTTTTTCCATTCTTTATTTTTTTTTTTCTTTTTAGTACATAACACTTATTTTTTACTAAATTTGAATTGTTTTTGCTTTAATATTTGTATTCACAAAAACAGTACCTGCACACCATTAAATTTTCAATTGTGTCACCATTTTCCTTTTTAATTGTTTCGAACACAACTTTACTCTTATTACTTATTTTAAGTTCGCCACTTACAATTAATTTATTAGCTGAACTATTTAACAAGCTTATGCTTGGCATTGGATTCATTTTTCGAATCATAAAATTAAAATACATACATATGTATATACGTATCTACAAATATTTTCCATAATAAATTCATCTAACTTACATCAATTACTTCCATTACAAATTTACAAATTTTTCGAAAACCTTCGCTCAATGGGCTAGAAACCAATTAGCAATGACAATTAGCTTTATTCAGTACACTCAGTCTACTCAGTGTATTATTAGCAGTTATCATTGAATTTATTGTGTTAAATTCAAGCACCCACGCAAACCAAAGGTAGCAAACAGTATTTGTGTTTTGCATATGTAGGGTACTCTCGTTCGTAGAATTGCAGTGACTAGGGTACACTGAAGTACTGTACTCGTTTAAAGAGAGCAAATGAATGTATTCATGCAGACCTCTATTATCTACATATATTTTCAGAGTCCCTTTTTTCGGTCGAAACTAAATGGATCCCAGCATGAAGCTGGCTTCTAGTAAGATTACCAACTAGCCCACCCAAATCTTCACCAGAGTCTTCGTCGGTATTTTCAGAAAGGTTTGAAGCCTCTATGAATAAATCAATACTCGTCTAGTTCGCAAACGTTCTAGTTGTTTACGTATATATTATACAAATGGATAGCCCCTATGATACTTCTTCATTTTCACTTTAAAAAGCATGAATGTGAACTAACGATAAGTCAAATCAAGCTGTTATTTTGAATGCATTTACAATAGATACTCCTTTCACTATAATTCATCGTAAAAAGGCTCATTTGTAGACGTCTCACAATAGACACACATAAAAAGGGTTCATGATTATTGTGGTGCATATCACAAGAAGAAGGAATTGCCGCTAAAAACAACAGTGTGAAAGAAGATCCACAATTATCGATTTGTCGTCCGTCATCAATCCGACCACTATGCGGAATTTTCCACAAGAATTTTTTCTTTGATTTGCTACAAAGCAATTCCTTTGTGGTGGAATTGAATTGGGCAAATAGCTCTTCATTTTTTTTAATGAATTTCAAAAGTCCATTAGCCATAGTTTTAGTGGTATAATTAAGCAATATACGCCTTCTTAAGTGGGAGTTGCTTTTCTGTGGTTTCGTAATTCTTTAAACAGAGTCGCATATCAGTTTCAGGGAATAGATTCCATCTATTTGGTAGACTGTCAAACCTATAGTCAGGAATATCACCGAAGTGTCCGGCACTTATATATACATCTTTCGGGAGTGAACCTTTTTGCAAGTTCATCAGTAGTTAGGTTACCTTCGACAAACACTGTGTTATGTTGGGCAGTTGCCCAATATTTCGGCACAGAGAATGATGAGCTTTTCTATTAATAAGAAAGAAATAGGGGCAGGTGCCACTCAACGGAGTCTAAAACATCAAATCAACCTTGAGTGTAGTTTACGGTGATCATTCGTCCATTATTATAGAGGGCAGTCCTTTTTTGACATCTGCTTTGTAAGTTTTGCGACGTAATGAAGGACGGTTTTGAAATTATCGTTTAAATTTTTAAACATCAACAATAAATCGATTGCACTGAGTAAAGTACTTTTTTCTCTCAGTAATACGTCATCGTAGTAGGGTCCACGCGAGCCTTGTGACTGAAAATCACTGCGCACTCAGACCACCAGAAGGTTCATTGTGTCTTTGTGACAGAACGAGTTCTGCAAGAAGTTTACGGATAAGTCCTTGAACTTTCTGAAATTACCGGATCCTACTGTCATAGAGGGCGGAGCAAGTGACAGATATACTGAATTGCTTCTTTGTGTTCGCGGCTCTCGTACCAGAGAAGCCTCGGCATGTGATGGTACTAAAGACGTTTCGGGCATATCAATGCCTAAGTCTAAATAGTACGTGCGATCTCTTCTTTGCTGCAGCATGGACTCATAATTTAAGAACCGGAGATATCATTCTTGGTAGATATTGCTGCAGCCTGCCATTTTAAAAGAAGTGGTTGACTCTTAGGGTTTGGAAGTGCAATTTCTGTGCCAATTTCTATTTTAAACCAATTACTGTGCTCGTAGTAAACCAGTTCTTCAATATTGTTTATTCCTTCACTAACCCCTGTCAGAAAGGAATTCTGATATAGAACTTCTGATCAATCTCCTTGGAATAATGGTTTCAGTAGTTTCTTGTGACATCTTTAGTCGAATTTTATCCATTTCTAAATGCAGTTATAGAAATTAGATTCCATCAAAATGACCACCTGATTCCGTTCTTCCTGCCAAATTATTATTGACGACGCTTTACTAGTCATGTGAAACAATTTCAGAAAAATGTTTTGCGACCCAGATGGAGATGCGACCCACGTTCAAAGCTACTACACTTGAGTCAATGTCTTTTGAACGGAATTTTTCAAAAAGTGTGTAACATAGTTTATACCTTAAAAATTCGAGTAATATTATATTTTACTTATTATATATTTTACTTCTCCTGCAATACGAGTAGTGTCAGTAAATTTTATCAATTTCACAAAAACTCCAACAAATCCGGCCCTTTAAAAGGCATAGTTACAAAAAATAAAAATGATGGTTAACAAGCAGGAACCAACTAATTTTTGCAGGCCAACACATACGTATATACTATTATTATTATATATTATTTTAAGACTATTTTGAAGACTGAATAAAACATAGGGCGCTGCGCAAAAAGATGGTCATTATTTGCAACCAGCATGCAGGGTTAAGATTAAACATAAACCCAAAGCAACGAGTATTAATCCTTCAGAAATTGAAAGCAAAAGCACAGCTATATATTCATATTTGTACACATGGTTTTCGCCGGCGTTACCATGAAGAGAGTAAAAAAAAACGTCCAACGCACTAAGTCCGCAATCACTATTCTAGGTAGTTCGTATTCACATCAGCACCGCTTGATATTGTCCTTGTGCAAATAAACGTCCTTGCGCCTACGTAAGTACGTAAAAGCACGAACCAAGCTTTGAAAGCAATAAAAGCAAGAAAATAAAAACACAAAAAGTGGCGAAAAAAACAATCGCATAAATCATTTTTCCTTGAAATACTACACTGCGTGTAAATGTAGACGATGTGCTGCCATAGTTGGATTTTTAACATAACAGTACTTCGTATAATGTGTAATGATATATCAAAACACACACACGGTTGCGATTTTGGTGGTTCAAATTATGTATCACTCAAACATAGTTAACGGTTTTTCTTCCATTGTTCATATATCTTTGGTTAGATGTTACCCCATCATATTTTCAAAATATTTTATGTAAGTACATACGTATGTTGATTTAAATAAAAATATAAAAAGTAAGGGTTAATTAAATTTATTTAAATAATTGCGAGACTAAGAGAAATTTGAAGAGTGTTTGTGTTAAATTCACATCTTACCCTATGGGTATTCGCCTGTGGTAACGACAGATTAAAAAAGCAAAGAACAAAATTAAACAATAACAATACTGTACGGTTGATTACACTGTGCGTCATTTGAAAATATCATTAAATTTCATATCATTTAGGGCTTAGTTTAGTAAACGGATCTTGTACCTGTGTACATAAGCATGTGAAAAATAAAGTACTCGTATTGCAACACAAAATTTACTTGGCATTGGACTTGAACATACATGTATGTATGTATGTATTTCATCAGTTCTTGGAAATCTTGTAATAGGTTGTGCAACAACAAATAATGTATTGGCCTCCCAATCGGACGGTTAGAAGTTAAATACATTTTTTTCTAGAAACTAAAATCTCGTGAGATGAAAGGTTGCCTAAATACAACATCAAGTCAATTTACACTAATAATTTAGTCTCCCTATTAAATGTTGGATACCACCCATGTAGCAAAATAACCACTGAGCGCAAACATCTTTCTCTCGCCCTCTATCCAATTTTCCGAAAAAATTAACACGTGCACCGGCATTTTAAGAGTAGTCATACCCTCTTGAGTGTTAAATTCTTTAAAAAAAATACATATATACATATTCAGCCATGGACACGTAAAACAAACTCAAACACAAACTCAAATGAAAATTCTATGTGTACATTTCTTATAATATAATTGAAATGAATCCTACTTTTGCTGATTATATTTTTTACTTCTATCGTACTGTATATTTCTAGTGAACAAATGTACCGTTATCATTTCGATGCTTTGACAGGTGTTGATTTCAATAAGCGAAGTGATTTATGTGGTTGAACTTACAAATAGCACAAATTGCGATATTTACAATTTCCGGGCGAATTATTTTAGTATTTTATTTGTTTTTGTAAAATTTCATTTGTAATTACTCTGTGGGTTAGCTAAGTGGCATAATGGGAAAAGGTGTACATTGCACTCCAGAAAAAAGAAAAATTACATACGACATGTACAAAGACGACAAAAAGCCAACTGAAATAGCTAAAATAATAAATAGTTCCAGGACAATGGTCTACAATGCGATTAAGCTGGTAAAGGAAGGTGGAATTTATTTAAATGAAAACAAAAAACGGGAACCGAAACCAAGAAAAACTACTGTCTTCATCGATAAGGCCATTATCAGAAAATGCTAGCAGAATCCGTTCAAGTCATCTCGGCAAATTTGAAACGAAATTAACGAAGAATTTGATGTTAATGTATCCAGCCGATTAATCAGAAGGAGATTAAATGAAGCTCAGCAATTTGGACGAATGAGTAGAAAGAAACCATTCTTGTCAAAAAAAAAACATTCGAAATAAAGACAAAATAGAATTGGGACAGATGGCAGGACAATTATCCATCATTCAAAAGGGCAAGCTTTGAATCCCAGATACTCTTAAAAAACAATTAAGCATGGTGGAGGGAATGTAATGGGCTAGGTGTTTTTTCCTGGCATGGAGTAGGACCGCTTGTAAGAATAAGTGGAAAAATGGACAAATTTCAATATGTAGACATAAAATACGATGGAGCCCTATACTATTGAGTTTATGCCAGTTAATTGGATATTCATGCAAGAAATGATACGAAGCACTCCGCCAAAATAGTGAAGGATTGGTTCTCCCAAGATGATATGCATGTGTTGCACGGGCCAGCACAGAGTACCGACCTTAACCCATTGGAAATTCGTGGAACTACGTTAAGGTAAAAATTAGGCAGCAAAATTTCAAAAATAAGGATGAACTCTAGGATGGCATAAGAGAAGCTTGGTATTCTATCCCGAAGGAAATATGTCAGAAGTTTGTTGAAAGCATTAGGCGGCGATGTAAGGCAGTAATGGAAAATTCTGGCTATAGCACAAAATAGTGAAGATGTAAAAGACAAAACAAAAACATTTTAAATTATTTTTTGGATATTTCTTAATTTATTTTTAGAAATCAAATTTTGTGCTATTTCTGTGTACAGACAAATTTCTTGTTCATTATTGTTCATTCTGTCTATTATAACTTTTTTTGTATGGATATTAATTAAAACACTGTTGATAAAGTTTTAAAAAAAAAATTAGTTTATTATTGTTTTTGAAGTATTACTTTATGCAATTACGTTTTTATTCTGGTAAGAAAGTTTGTGCTATTTATGTGTCCATGGCTGTATACTCGTATATGTATATTTAAAAAACTTGCTTTTTTTCGCTTTGTTTAAGGTGAATATTAAAAAATTGAGACAATTTATTTGTTATCTTGTTAGCTGAAAGGATTGCCTGTTGTGGGGTGCGCACGCGTCGGGAACAAAACTCTAAAATCTTTTTTTCTTTGTCTCTATCATATTTCATTTAAATCCGAAATGTCTTGCAAAACTTGCGGTGAAAAAGTGGAAATGTCTGAGCTAAAAGTGGTTTGTGGGGACTGCAAAAGTCTATCACATGCAAACTGTGTAAATATATTATCGGTAGATATCGATTTTTTAAAAAAGGCCAACAAACCTTGGCGCTGTGCGGGCTGTGCTAACACAAAACGCCGCCAATCGCTATCAGGGGAAGCATTAGTGTGTACCTCAAATACTGTGAACCAGCCTCCCCAAAAAAGAACTGAAACTGCAAAAGCTAAGCCACCTAACTCTACCTTGCAAGAAGACGTTACACTCGATATGATATACACTGAATTATTGGAAGTCAAACAAATCCAACGACAACAAATAGAAGAATTACAAACAAAAAACAAGCACTGTGTAGATAAAATTCAACAATTGGAAAGAATAGTGGAAAAACTAAATTTTATAAAAATAAATTTTAAATTAACTCCTTTTTACAGGCCAAAGGAAATGTTAGAAAAGAATGGAAAATTGTTAATAGCGTTTTAGGTAAAAAAAAGGAAACTGTCGGAATAGAAACTATAGAAATTGATGGTGTTAAATTTACCAGCTCCAATGTCATTTCTAATAAATTTAATGAGTATTTCACTGATATTTCCGAAAAACTTAAGCCCCCTGATGAGTCAAATAGGACTTGCATGTGTTCCGTTCTTTCAGAGATTGGTTCAGATGTCATACAAACAAACAGTTTTGTTTTTCGTTCGTTTACATCTTATGAAACCTACAAAATAATTTTGTCCTTAAAAAATAAAAATTCTTGTACAAGTGATGGTATTTCTGGTACGATGTTGTATAATACCTCCTTGTATATTGTGGATGTTTTGACTTATTTATTTAATATCTCTGTTCTAAATGGCTGTTTTCCTAAGCAACTAAAACAAGCCGAAGTAATCCCACTTTTTAAAAAAGGTTGCAGAAAGTGTCTGTCCAATTACCGGCCGATCTCTCTGCTACCAAGCATTTCTAAAATCTTCGAGAAACTAATGAAGTCTCGAATGTTATCATTTCTTGATAAATTTCAATTTTTTTGTGACGAACAGTTTGGTTTTAGAATGGGACTGTCTACTGAAGATGCTATCTTAAGAGTATGCAACCAACTGTATGAGAGTCTTAACTGCAGCAAACCTACGATGGCTCTTTTTATAGACATGACTAAAGCCTTTGACATGGTTAACCACGATCTACTTTTGGACAAATTATACAACGCGGGTTTCAGGGGTATAATTCATAAATGGTTCTATTCCTATCTGAAAAACAGAGAGCAAAAAGTTACCTTAAATAACAGTTCAAGTGACTCACGTTCTCTAAAAAATGGCGTTCCTCAGGGATCAGTTATTGGCCCTGTTTTATTCTTAGTTTATATTAACTCTCTGTTTAAACTCAAATTAAATGGATTGCCCACAGCTTTCGCCGATGACATAGCCCTAACTTACAAATCCCAAACACACTTCGAGTGCATCGCTGAAATTTCTATGGACTTAGAAACATTGAGGCTCTGGTTCTTTGCACATAAGCTTATTATTAGCGAGAAAACTAAACTAATTTCTTTCAGCACAACTAACAATGTCTTATCAAATTTCAATCTATGTTTTCATTCATACGATTGTAATAAATTTCGCCTTCCTATTCATAAATGTGGCAATAATAACTTTTTTATAAACAACTCTTGTTCCAGTAAATGCTTTAATATTGAATCAGTGCAACAATATAAATACCTCGGAGTAATAATTGATTATAAGCTGAATTGGAAAGACCACACGCAGTCAATCAAATCTCATGTGTTATTGGTGGCACGTTATATGTATCTGCTTAAGCAATTCTGCTCTACAAAACTTGCTAAAACAGTGTACTATGCTCTTGCTCACTCCAAGTTACAATATGGTATCACATGTTGGGGTGGTGTTTATCACAACACTTTCCTACCAATATTGACAGCTCAGAAACACTTGATTCGTATTTTATGTAAAAAAGATCGCTTTACTCGGAGCTGGCCTCTATTCAGTGATTTGCGTATCCTACCAGCTAGACATCTTTACGTTTTTAAGGTTCTAAAAGATTTTTATAAACGGAGTGGAAACATCCCAAGCAGATGCTCACAATTCTACAGTCTGCGTGTTAATTCATTGCATTTCGTAAACGTTCCAATGGCTCACAGAACTCATTTTACACATTTTTATAAAGTTACAGCCCCTACTATTTATAACAACCTTCCTTCCTCTATTCGTTCCATTTCCAACATTCACTTATTTCTAAAAACCCTTAAGAACTGGCTTTTCACGATTGACCATGAGAGAATTGAATCTCTTTTAAATAATTCATTTTCATCAGCAGCATAATTTGTTCGTATCATTGTATTCTCATTACTTTTATCTTTTTAATTGTTCCTTAGTAATACTCATGTTATTTTCTCAATTCTTTTGCGATCATTATATATATATTTTTTATTTTTTTATATTTTTTAATTTTTTCTTTTCTACTTTTTTTTTCTTTTTTGAATTACAATTTTTCATTTTTTCATTTTTTCACATCATCATAAAGATTTTTATTTTAATTATAATAGATGTCACCCCACATCTAAACAAATTATGTATTATATTTAAAGGTGGCATTCGTCACTAACTTACTGAGTTACAGAATGCTCACTATTATTTTCTTTCTTTCTTAGTAATTTAATTGAATTGTATATAACTTAAAAAAATAAACGAATTCAAAAAAAAAAGACCTGACGAAGCGAGGAAATTTGTCTGGCTTGCACCACCTTCGTCCAAAACTGCACTAATAAATGACGACCAAGTTGTTGACGAAAAATTTAAGGTCGACAGAACTAGAGGTTTTCAATGTATGCTTAAAATAGAGTTATTTTTTAAGTTTATACAGGGTGGGCCAATAAGGGTATTACCATGAAAATCGTAAATAAGAAAATATTGCATTGGAATGATTTGATCAATTTTATTGGATAATGTTTATTGATCGAAAACGCTTACATATGTGTGAACAATTACATCGGCCAAACATATATCAATCCGATTGTTCAAGTTTAGGATGACATCCTGTTATAATTCCTCCTCTTTTCCACCAATATGCTTTATTATATCATTTTCTAGCCCTCGAATTATTGATGGCTTATTGGGATAGACCTTCCTTTTGAGATAACCCCAAATAAAGAAGTCCAAGGTTGTCAAATAGTACCGTCTTGGCCAATTGACATCGCTGTTTTGTTAGATAATACATCCCGGAAACTTTTCGTGCAATTAAGTTATGTTTGCATTGGCTGTGTGGCATGTAGCTCCGTCTTTCATATCTGCCACATCCATGTCATCTAATATGGGCCATAAAACGTTAGTTATCATGGAACGATATAGTTTACCATTCATTATAACAGCATTACCGGCACTATTTTCAAAAAGAACAAAACAACAATGGTCTGATAACTCCTCTCGCCCTAAAACCACCTCAAATAATGATCTTTTGAGGATACATCGGTTACTTGACAATCTCTCTTCGGTTTCCATTGGCCCAAATGCGACAATTTTGCTTATTAATATATCCTCTGAGATGAAAATTATCCTCGTCACTAAAAATGATTTTCTTTAAAAAAATCTTCATCAAGCTTTGTTTTTGCTTGTGCATACAGTCGGCGAACAGGTTTGGGTCAATTCTTGCATTAACTGAATTTTGTAAGCAAGCATATTAGAATCTTTTGTTTAAATTCGACGAAATGTGACTCTTGGTTTAATTCCTACGAACCATGATGACTTGATGTGATTAGGACCACGGCCGATCTTTTACGCACGGCAGCAATGTGGCCACTTAGTTCGGAATGGCCACTTTCATTCCGAAATACCCATTGGTTCACACTTTACTTCATCTAAATCACAACATATCTATGTGACCGAATCGGAAGGTAAAAACACATCTTTTGGTTTCCATTCGGTGCTCTCAGAAAGAGAATCACCTATAGGCCTATTATTATTACCTGCAGGAAACCTGGACACTAGTGACTAAACGACTACTTAGCGATGCAACTTATCGGTGTATACTGTTACACCTCAGATTTAAGGGGGTGGGGGGTAGGATAGGTTTGGGGAGAGAGAGAATATGAAGAGCTTGATTTTTTGTTTGGCTTCTGATTTCATCTAGTATTCAAAGAATGAGTCCAGAGTAGTGATTTGTGGATAAGTTACCAAAGAGAGCCTTGCAAATGAGCAGATTCATTCAACATACATATAATACATTTATTATCAAACGAATAATCTACAAAATTCAAATATTACCCTCTCAATATTTTGTTTCCATAATAATCAATTGGTAGATAATGAAAATACCATAATGCAATATGAATTAATTTTCTTTTCTTTTTTTCAGGTAAGTGACATCATATCCAGATTTGTACAATTATTACTGCAAAATTATACGTAAGTTACCCTTAACCACGAGTACATAACAGTTTCCTATCTTACCAATTTATAATATGAAAAAAAAGCAAAATCTGCATGCAAATTCATTGACAAAAAAAGGTACTTTCATACTAATATTACATGAAAATAAACCAGCAGAATTCGATCGAAGGATTATAATATATATAATACTGAATCCTTGGCTCCGGTACTAACAAAGTTTGCTAACCTGAGGCTCAACTGTCTTGGTTAATTGTTTATAAGTGAGGAAGAGCGAATAGTACTGGGAACTATTAACCGATTTCAATCGTCCCGCAACTGATAAAACTCTCGAAGAATTCGTAGCCAAACGACTTTATATTGGAAAATATAACATCCTACAAGAAAGTTTACTTACCAAAAAAAAAAATAAATTAAAGCCGTGTAATTTTGAAATCTAATAAAGAAATGCCACAAAATGCATTCAGGCAATTGAAAAAAGTTTCTTTAGAAGGACCACTTCTCTTTTGGTTCGAGTGCTACTTAAAAAACGTGAAATCCAAAATCAAAATAAAAGAAAATCTCGGTAAAGAAAACTATCAATATATGGAATTCAAATGATTAATGGATTCAGTGACCCAAATAGGGTTAGCTATGCCGTTCCAATTAATTGGACGTGTCGCAATTTCAATCCCGCCTTTGCTGCTTATTGTGTGAAATAGTTTATTTAATTTACTAATATTGCTTACCTATCAACCTACTTTTGCACCACCGTCACCTGCTATTGTTTTATTTTCAGTTTTCATTTTGAACCCCAGTACAACTAACCTACCCAACACTGAATATGTCTAAATACTGGGTAAGCTCGATTGTGCAATCACCACCAAAACGAGCGCTGACCTGGTTATTTGCAGTGGCCTCTGCGGTAAATGGTATCATGCTCTTTGTGTCGGTTTGAGCAAAAATATCGATAATTCATCTCAAATAGTATAGAAACAATTTACACTTTTTCTATGATGAATGCAAGAGATCACATAATGCTCGCGATAAAGTGCCTTAGTGACTCCTTAAGTGACATTCGCACCGAAGATAAAATATATTTGAAAAAAATTGGGACATCTACACATCTACAAATTTTACAACATCTATAAATCCAAATTTAAAATTTTAGATAAATCCCTGGCACATTTCACATAACTTTTAAAGTACACTGTCAAATTCAGCATTGATGATGAAAAGTGTTATTAATGCTAGTGTAAAATCGGTTCTTAAGCCTTGCATCTCTTCATTCACTGAACCTTTGAGGTGTCTTAAATCGGATATCGATATTTATTCTTCAGGTTCATTAAACATTAGTGCTCCTGTCCCTGACCCAATTTTAACTAACATTATGTTCAAAGTGAATGATGTGAAAAATCACGTCGCAGCATCTCATTTACTTCTCGGTGACATTAGATCGGATCGACTTTGAACAAAATTGATGATCTCTCCGTACAATTATAGCCTGAATCTGCCTCAAGAGACTCATTAACCGCCACCTCGTTCTCTATCTCCAACACGACCTCCTGAATCGACATCTCGATTTGGTACTTCCTAAATTTCTTCGGAATGTAAATACCTGCAACAAACCTGATTGTGTCACCTTTACAATCAAAACTGCATTAAATCACATCGACACAAAGTGGTTGATAGAAAAACCAAGGTAGTACGCCTTTGCTCTTATTCAGCTTAACTTGTCCACCAGACGTACTCCAGTTGTGAACGATTGTACTTGCATGGTTAGGAGATGACAAATACATCACAACGATAACATTAAGTAATTGCCAAGTGTCGAAAATATTGTCTACCTATAATGTCGACAACATATAAAAGCTGCCAACACAACAACAGTCAACACAAGAAGAAGACAACAAAATACGATGCCCTGATACTGCAATGAATGAAATTATGACAACTCTATCAATATTTGAAGAGCTTCTTCTTAAACCAATACGTTCTTTAAAAACGTTAAAAACAAACAATTTTTTAAACCCTAATGTCTCAAATGTCTAAATCTGCTGATTGATTTTTGTCCTTTTATTTACATATTTCGCTTAAAAAATAATAAATTGTTGAAATATATCAAGCTCAAGCAAATATCAATGATCAATCTTCTGTAGAATTCATCAAGCCTTCCAGGTAATACATTGCAAATGTAAAATTTAGAATTTACGACAATGTTGATGAAAGCTTTTTGAATGATTGATTCATAAAATTATGAAGTCTTTTGAACTGACTTATTTAACCGTTGTTGTTTCATTTTTTTTCTTCGTATTAAAACGTCATAGAACGAACTGTTCATTCAGTGTATGTTATTTACCAATATCGTTTGGAAGACATCGAATATGACGCATATCATATTTATAAAATCACTTTGAACCTTGCCGAACGTTTTCTTTAGAGCTATGAAACTTATGTGCAAATTGTAGCGATGCGACAGAATTGACATTATCTATTTACTTTAAATCACTTTCTCTGTCGATTAATTAATTAATTCCCAGAAAACTACAATAAGTACCACGAAGATCAATTAAATATCCTTAACTCATTCAATTTTTTTTTATATAGATACCATATTAACTTTAGATATAGGTAGATAAATGTTACGGTTTCTCGTGCTGCGCTTACTTTCATATAGTAGAAAAGAAAGGACCTCCCTCCCCCCTTCTAGGTTTAGTATACACTTGGTGACCGAAAAATAAATCAGTAGATTAATTTTAAAAACAATCTTATGCAGATTACGGTGTTATTTTTATTATAAAAATATATTAAGGGAATATATTGGAATTTTCGATTGAAACGAAAAAAATATTATTCCACTTACAATCTTTAGATTTGCCAGATTAACTCCAATGCAATATATCCCAGATACATATCTTCCTCTCCTTATTGCCCCATCAAACCAATTTTGTGTAATTCCATATTAAATATTGTAACAAGTGTTAAAACTTAACATTAAGATAGCAATAACTCTGAAAAGTATTATACAATACTTTATGGAATCACCGGACTGGAATAGTTAAACGCTCTGTAGCTTTTAAATTTAGAGGAACGAGTATTTTCTGTAATAATTCCGCTTCTGGGAGAAAAGAAATAAAAAAAAAAGAAATAAAGAAAACCTATTGGCGAAAAAAGTTGGCAAAGCAAATGAGGGTAAACTAAAGTACTGAAACTAATCAACAAAAAAAGAAACATCTGTCAGTTGCATAGGACAAATTACTATTTTTGAAAATTACAATTTGAACGTTGATACATATGTATGTATTCACTTAAGGTGTTGAAACACTGAATGAACTTTACGAATGAGATAAAAAAAAACCGCTGTTCCATGAAATGCATATGCACATTTTAAATATCTACACTGCTATATAAATAAGACTGTCATTTGATAAGCGGGAAATAAAGCAGAATCAAAATCCTTTTACTTAGTATGGACAACTAGAAATATTGTACCCAGGATCGATGAGGGTGTAAGTGTGCGGTTTCACAGCTATGTAATGTTAGATACTTAAACTAATAATTTTTTAATGATTAATCCGATTTATAAATATATGGAATTTACTCTTTAATAATAGACATTATTGTTAACTTTTAATAAAACTAAAAGTGAAAAAAAAACTAAAGCGATTGACGCGAAGAGTTTGGTTTTTATTAACTATTTGCCAGCATCTACATATGTTATTATTGATGTGTTCGTGCGAATGGGAAAATATTTTCTTAGTGTACTCCTTAACTCCTCAACTACTTCTTACGATCTTACGTGGTTCTCATGCTGTTGTTAGTAACGTACCACACTAAGTAAATGAAAACCAGCTTCACTCCAAAGAATTCATGTCTGCAGTTATGGCTCCCTCAAGCTCAGATAGATACTCCAAAAGCATCTTCGCTCGAGCTTACCAATTTTCAAATGTAAATTTTATGTGGAGCATAATTTATCATTCAAGGCAGAATTGTTTGTCGTGTAAAAATTATACTTATGTATGTGTATGTATGTGTATGGATAAGTAGGGAAGGAACATGCAAGAGATAAAATATATAACAGATAGATTGTTTACTAAGACTTTAAATATAAATTACACAAATGATTTGCTGTCATTAGCGTGTGAGCCACATCTTTAAGATTCATATTTCTTTGCGGTAACATACATAGTATACATTTTTACAATGTCATTTATATGTATTATGTCACATTATGGTCTAAAAGAGATTACATGTGCATAGGTTTAGGAAAAAGTACATCCAAGATCACCGAGATGACATTACAGCAATGGTCCCCAATTGGCATGTTTGGGGTTGGTAATACTTGTACGTAAAATATTACATACCGCCTCAAAGTTACCGCAAAATCCGTCCATAAGTACACAATAATGTTGTCTACAGCTTAAATATAAAAAAATTCCCGCGAAGAAGCACCATGATGCGGATGGTACGGATGGCGCGGATGGTGAAATTTTGTAAGATGCCTCCTTTCGAAAGATGGTAAGATGTGAGAGTAGCTAGAACATTAACGACAACAACGATAATGACAACGCATGGTGTAAAGTAGGGGTGAGAGAGTGGCATTTAGTAAACATAATGAGAAGCTTCGACGTCAAAGAGAAAGGACATTCTGAATTTATCGCAGGATTACTGTCTTCATAGGTTTTACTACAAACTATTCATAATTGTATAATTTAGGTGGAAGTACGGCGTATTTAAAATGTCTGCTATTAATTAAACATATTATATACATGTCTTTACGTCCAGAATAAATTATGTACACATGTTTCAGTTTTCATTTGCATGAGCTCATAGTAATGGTAAAAAAACCTACAAACTATTTTGGACTTTAAGAGCTTTGAGCGGTAAAAATGCATCTCATACACCTGGAACTGTTTTGAAAATCTTAAAAATTGTTTGGATTCCATCTATACTAACAACTTAGAAGTAAATTGAGTGTTAAACACTGATTGAAGTTCCCAAATATGTCACATGTAAACACTATTTATAATTTATAAAAGATGACGATGATTTGTATGAGCACTGAAGTCCTGAGTAGCAAAGTTTTAAATGAAAACATCTGCCAAGAAGTTGTTGAAAATTTCCAGGTTTTCCTTGGATCGATTTTGTCATTAATAAAGAATAATATAAATTTGCTTTCGGAATGTCGTATATTCTCTTTCGAAACAATTCGTTTCTTCGATTGGTTTTGTATATATCTTCTGTAGAGTCGACCTCATCTTCAACAAGAATTTCTGAAATTTTTATACTCGTATGTATGAAGATTCAGTTGTGATTCGAACGTTCTTCGGATACTCTAGAATGGGTTGACGACCCGAGTTGAGTTTTGAAGATGAAGCAGTAATGCAGAGTGTGTAATTGAATTATGTAACGCCAGATTACTTATTGCGTTACATGTTGCAACGATTACTTACAAAGGTGGAAAATTTTGTTATATGACAAAATGATAATGAATTTAATTTTCACTGCAAACTTTTCTAAGTGCAAGAAGGCTTTTCAGTCGTTTTCATTTAATTTAACAAAAAGATCAGATCAATTTACTCATTATTTTATTATTACTTTGTGAAAGAAAAGAGCACATGCAATGCAAACTGCTCTCCAGTATGGGGTTCATAAGGGTTCTAAATAATACAACGGTACTTCGACATAGATCGAATTTATAGAGTATATAGAATATATAGAGTTTTAAACTTGTAATAAACTTGTATATCTATTTAATCCACGTGCAACGGGAGGGATAAAAATATGGTATAAGTAACTTAAAATTTTTTTAATCACTCTTTTCAAAACGAAATCTTAAATATCGTAATGGAAGACAACAGGCAATAGCTTCCTACTAAAGGTGGTCTCTAAACGTTTGTTAATATTAAAATGTATGTCACTTCGAATGCGCCATTCATTTATTCGCTTTACATCCTTCCGCAATTCTGTTGCGCCTGATACCGTATTTGGAGACTTATACAATGGTAAAAAATTGGTACATCATTCATGAAAAGAAGAAAAAGAAGTGGGTAAATGTAAATTTGGTATAAAAAGATCGATTATATACACTTATAATTGTAATGCAGATCGAATGAACGAACCTGATTTTCATCCATTTTTCAAATTGATTTCGGTAGTGGTTTGGCTAGGAGTCGTATAACAAAAGAGTTGGAGCTATTCATTCTTCTAGTGATGATGGATCAAATTTGCGTCTCCAAAATGGCATGAAATAAGGAAATAAATATATTCTTTCAATGACATTTGTTTTATTGATTGTAAGGGATGTGACCTGCAATGCTTTCTTAATGAAAAGTACACAATTTCGTTATACTCTTGAACTTATTACTAATACTAATATCGTATTGATTGCATATTCATATTCTAGTCGGGTCAAAGAGACACAATGGTAATGGGCAACCCATGTAATACAAAGTAGTGTACTTTCATCGTATCGTATTGATAGATGTCAGGCCTGGACTGGATTTAGCTGAAGAAATTAGAAAGGCGAAGTCTGCATTTGGCATGCAGTCGCAAGCTACGAACAGAGTTTCTATTTCTATACGTGTGAGGCATCTGGAAAGTGACTTCTATTATTCCAAACAACGATGAAGCAATGCGTTCAAAGTTGCTTACCTAATTGCGTTTTATATGCAATCATTATATGCATCATCATTATATTATGCAAACAAATGTGGCAATAAATGAGACATATTTTTTGACCAGTCAGTTTTTGGTCTAGTAACATAAAAATAGTTCTTAATATCTTCCAGACCACATTGAAACATACCTGAACGGTGTTCATTTTATACCTGAGAGCGGCTGGTTTTTGACTACTTGTGGATCGATAACTCATTGATTTTAGTCAATGTTTATATTATATTACATTTAAAACAATTTATGTATTTAAAACGTACTTTGATTTATCGCATTTTCCTATAATTGATTAAATTGAAGGTTATAAACCCATATACGATCTAACTAATTTCCGTTCAATACTCATATCACCTCATAGTTCTCTAACTAAGGTCGTTAAATATTTCAACAAACATTACACAGTCTTACTATATATAATGTGGCAATAAGAGATAGTAGTTCACTAGAAACTAAATAGGTTTTTATCCATGTCCTAATATTACTTTAATTTTCGTTAAAAATAAAATGAATCTGTTTTATAATAATTTCTTCACATAATAATTTCACAAATCTGAAATTCACTTCTTTTGAAAAAATCTTACCCACAAACAATTACATGACGTGTTATCTCAAAATCCATTCCATGCAATCGTTTTGATCTATCTAATCCAGATGGTGCATCCTTAGGAATATAATACAAGCTTGGTATTGCTTCTCATGACGGAGAATGAAGGAAATCTGATATCAATTGTGGTCTGTCTGGCTATGTAACTAAAGATATTTATCATGGCTACTGAAGGTACTTGATTCTAACTCAACTTATGTGTGTACATAGTCACATGTGATATATATGCAGTTGCCACTCTACACATGAAAACATGAAATCGACTCGAAAACCCATCGGAATTGAGCTGAAAGGACAGGCGAATCCAGTGTAACAGTCAACTCAATTGCTCCCACTTTTTTTTTAGAGTCATGATATCCTGTTGCTGGATATCCCCCCTACATCCCTACGTAGTAAAGTGTCTCCCATATGTCATGAAGAAACTACGGATGGTGTATGTAGCTTCCGTTTTCCATTCCTTTATTGAGGATTTCGTTTGCACAACGAATTGCAGAATGAAAGCACACAAAAGACTTCGTCGTATAAAAGAAATTTGTTGCGAATTATGTCGTCGACATGTACAAAGTCCATCGTCTTTCTCGCATTCGGAATGTTACGGAAACCATAGTGTTCGGAAAAAAAAAATAATTAGAAAATGGTAGTATGTAACATATAAATTATTTGGAACACAATAAAAGATGTTTACTTAAAACGTAAAAACGTGTATATAATATATATATAATATAATGAAATAGATAAAGTTGTTCGGGCAGCGCAAGTGATAACTTAATAACTGATACTCGTAAAAGTGAAATTGTTGCCTGCTTGACCACGTAATGGTTGACCTATAAAACTTATTAATTTACTCATCCAGATACCGAATCACCCACTTCATGATCCCTCACGAACTGCTTCCAATTTTTAAAACCGAGTTATATAGCATCTGTGATTGAACGCCCTTTGAACCGCTTTCCCTTTCTTCAAGAGCAACACGTCTTAGTTGAAGCACTGTTTTTCATTCCCTCCATGTAGACGAGTCACTGTAATCGGTATTTTGTTTTTTGGCTACTCGTACTTTCACATTTATGTATAGCTCATAGTTTAGTGGAGGAGTTTTTTCCTTACAAGTCAGCACATACAAAGACCGGTAAAACTAGTATTTTATAGAGCATGGTCTTTATTTTCCGAGTCAGAAATTTTGAGAAAACTCTCGCGACAATCCAAAGTAGCATTGATCAGGGTTGACCTTAAATTTCAGCTTGTGAATTTAACATTTGTCCCAAGCTACAATAGATAAGAGATGTCCTTAGGTAGTTATTTCAGATAAATATACGAGTAGACAAACATTTGTATATGCTATTTAAGGAACTCACAAATAGTCTCGTCCCTCGGGTTGGAGCTTTTTTCGCCTGAATTCTAAAACCGCCAATATTAGCTTAATATGCTTTGTAATCCATTCGAAGTAAAAAATAAGAAAAAAACTTTATTCATGAAATAAAAAAGAACAAGTGAATCTTAACTCGACAAGTGAATCTGGCTGTTTCTCGTTTCCCTTTTGATGAATTTAAGGTAAACAGATGAAACCCGATCAGTGCGACCAATGCAATGTCCGCCTATGGCGTTGCGAGCATTGTTTCTTATACGACAAGTGAATCTTTTCTGACTGCTGCTGCTTCTGTTTCTCGTTTCCCTTTTGATGTATTTAAGGTGAACAGATGAAACGCGATCAGTGCGACCAATGCAATGTCCGCCTATGGCGTTGCGAGGATTGTTTCTTATAGACATCGTCAGCATTTTCGTGTATGGAAAATTTATTAGTTGAGGTTTCGAACGAGAGATCAAGTTCTGTTTTGTGGAATAAGAGTTCGACGTAACCTGCCCTATCGGAAAATTGAAGAAAAAAAAAACTGCTTAAGGAAAAGTGAGGCCAAATAAAGGATCGAAATATTTAAAAATAGAGAACAAGCTGTCTGAGCCTATGTCACTAAGTACTCGTTCACGCATGTACATTTTTTAAATTTCCTTATTATTAAAATATTATCTACTCAAATTTTTCACAAGTCTAAATTACAATTCGATTTTTAATTCATTTATTTTGTACATATCCGATATTTCAAAATATGTAGTTAATTCTTAAAATGTTTCACTCATTATTCTTTTGCGATAAGAAAGTGTCATTTTATAATACAGAAATTACTTAGCAACTTTTAATGTGTTAAGTGCATCTAATACTTCTTCATCGACCACTAAATCATTTTCAGGGATATCTCTCCGAGTCTCGCGGAAAATCAGAAGTTTTCCTACGAATTCAACCACATCTTCTATTGCAACGAGATTGCACAAATTATTGGTGTAAGAAATATTAGGAGGAATAAGGTGGAGCCCATCTTGGGTTTGCCTCTAGATGCTGACATCTAAATTTGTAGACTTCCTAACTCTGACTTAATTAGTCTATTTTTTAGCACTTCGTTATCCAAGACTGTATTGGTATTCCTTTTGTATTAATGTTGTAAACTGCTCAAACAGCACCCCACGGTGCTGAAATTATTGAAGGTTGGTCTTTGAAAAGCTTTTACATATAATATATGTAATACATAAGACGATATACATAGGTTTACAAATGTAAACATTGTTCGAAGGACAGACAATTAAAAAAAAGAAATACTGCGGCACTTTTAAATTTAAATTAAATGATTATTATATGGACAATAGATAACTAAAAAAAAAAGGAAAATCCGATTCAACTTTATTATTCGGTTTGGAGATACCTCAACTATTGTTGACTCGATCGCTTATGAGATAGGGCTGACTGCTTGTTCGTTTTCTCTCGATTCTCTTTCGCGACCGTCCGTTCTTTGTTTGTTAGTCTTCTTGTCATTTTTCGCTCCTTGCTTCTTAATAGTTGTTGTTATTATATTGCGCCCGAATTAGATTGGTTCTCCAAGGTTTCATTCCATCGGCGAGAGCGGTGGTGCAGCTCCTCCTCATGATTCCCAAAATTCTCAAACTCAAAGCGATTATTATTACCAGCTCTCACTACTCTGTAAGGTACTTGGGCTTGAACTTAAACCCAGGACCAAACTGCGTTCGTCGGATGGCAACGAGATCGTTAGTGCGATACCTCGTTGGCTGCTTTCTTCTCTTATTGAATGTCCGTCGGTTTTTTTGCTGAACATGCTGTATGTTTTCCCTAACTTCATTCTCTAAGCGACGACGATCTTCTTCGAATTCCTCGATTATCTCTTGGCTGAGAATTTCGATCAGTTATGGTAAAGAGCTAAGATTCATTTTAACTCCGGTCATAAGCTTAAAAGCAATCAACTTCGTGGACCGATCCGATGTGCTGTTCAGTATTTGTTATGCTCTATCGACATAATGGTACCTAGTTTTTGGGTCCTCTATTAATATTTTCAGCAGCAACGTTGTAAGGGTTCGATTGACGCGTTCTACTTGACTGTTTCTTCGAGGAACGCCGGTGCTAATTAAAAGGTGCACATCTCCATCTTATTGCAATAATCTTTCTAACAGGTTTGAAGTGAACGCAGTGCCTCGATCTGAGATCATTCTTTCCGGATTTCCAAAAGTAGCAGATTGTGTCTCCAGCTTGGCTGTTACCCCACCAAGAGTACAATCACGCAAACTTGGTAAACGCATCCGTCACTATTAAGATGTGACTGAACGGTTTCCTGGTATTCTCCTAAATGTTCTATCTTATAAGTGTTCGACTAAATGATCATCGTGATAAGTAATGCAGGAGACAGTCTGATTTGCTTATTGGGGACTTTCTCGATTATCTTTCTGGAGTAATACAGCTCCATATGAATTTCGGTTACTGCATTAGCACCGAACAGTTTAAGGAGCGGAGATTCAACTAACGCGTTCTTCAGGATCTCAAAAGCCTTCCGTTGTTCCAGTCCCATTGCGAAGTCTGAGTCCTTCCGCAACATGTCACTCAATGGTTTAGCTTTAAGCGTGGGGAGTTGCATATACCAAATGGAACCTTCTAAAATTCGTACTGTGAATGAAGTGTACCTTCTCGAGTCTGGATCAAAGGGAACATAAAAGAACCTTCGGTTAATAGGTAATGGGTAAGGATGCCTCCTGTAAATTTTCCAACACATCGTCGATAAGAGGCATAGGAAAATTAAAATTGTCTTTAACTATTTTATCATTTATCGTTCTGAAGTCGTAACACATCCTTTTCTTTCTTTTCTCTTTCGTCTCTTCTATCCGTAGTCTGAAATTTACATCGTCAGCTTGTCATTGACCATCAGATGCCTGTTTATTCACATCTGTACCTACTACCACCGAAAAAACCATTTCACGTTCGGCCACGACATAGAGTTATGAGACCATTTATCTTGAGAGTAGAGTTTACATACCCCAACGTTTCCACATCTCTATTACCAAGCCTTGATAAGATCCATAAGATTCATCCACCAACTGCAACTGAGGAAAAAACAATAGCAAGTCGTATCTCAACAGCGACAATCCACACCCTGTGTCTATCAGTGCTCTAGCGCTTATTCCATCTTTAGTTCCTCGTTTGTAGTTGCTTCGTACAAGACGATCTTATTTGTTTTGTTATCTTTGATGCCTGCTATAAAATAGCCTAAGTATTTCAATTGGTCTGATAATCTCTATCATTTTATACAGATACTCAGTAAGTCATTCCAACCCAAAATGGCGCTAATGCTTTCGTATTCGTCGATTCATCTACTAACGTCTTACGTGGATTGCCCTGAGAACGACGAAATTCTGTTTTTTATATCACTGAAATTAAACAAGCTTGATGCCAACGGGACCGAAAATTAGCCGAAGCACTTTTCTCTCGAATCCATGCGGCTGGGACGATCCGTGTTTTGTATAATATATTTTTGGTTGCTCAAGAGAGATCTTTACCACCCAATTACCTTCTAAGCCCAATGAAGCAGCGATCAGCAAGAGTGATTATACACACGATTTCCGCACTGGTGTCGTTTCCGGAGTTTATAGCGGACCCGAAGTAGATAAAGTCCATTACTATGTACCTCAAAATTGTAGCTGCTTAGTGACTTTTACTCAATTACATGGACTTAAAAAAAAAGAATTATTTATAATTTTAGGTTTGGGAACAATAATACTTTTGTGGGTTCATAAAATTATTTACGGTCTTCAATATTAATTTCATTGCTTAATAAGCCATGGAAAATATACTTCACTATTTTTTTAGCCTACAATAATTCATGAGCTTTAGTATTTTAAGTTGTTATACCTCCTCTTCAATGGGATACTCCCTCTGTCATACGATATTTCGTTCGCCGAAACTTCCGGTCTCTTAACCTACCGTATTAGACTTTCTAACTGAGACACCCTGTATAATTTTTTGTACATTAATGATAGCGCAAAAGTTTGCACCAGACATTTCAAGTTTATTTATTCGTATAAGCTCACTGATCCCCTTTTTACTATCAGTGAAGCATCATTTTGAGAGTTGTTATGTCCGACGGGAGACAGACAAACCAGGGCAAGTCAAGGTTGTGCAAAAATCAGTTATATCTTGAGGGATATAATAGAAATAACTCTTCCCTCTTTACTTTCCGCTGAGTCTATTCAATCCACCTTTGTCAACGGTTTCTTGAGGCTACATATCAATCAATCAATCAGTGTCATTCTATTGCATGCCGAGTAACAACTGGGATTAAGTAAATTATTTTGTATTTACTGTAAATATTTTTTGATAATATTGAGATTAAAATTGGATGTTTCATCCTTCCTTGTCAGTCAGCTGATTGTTTTAAAAATCATCGTCAGTTATTTTTAAACCAGATCGTTTTAATCATTTCATATAAAAGGCGTTCTATAGAATGTAACTTACGTGTACCATATTTATTTATGAAAAGAGAAGAAGGTCGAGAATGGAAAGTTTGAGTTGACAAGAAAACATGGACTTTAACTTCCAACAACTTTACATGTTCTAATTACTGTAATTATTATTTCTGATTAATGTTTAAGCTGTCAGAATTTTTTAAAATGTGATGTTAACATTAAACTCATGAATTTAACACTTGTTCGCAAGTTTTATTAAAAGTTGTGTTTTTTTATGAATTGGAGTTGAATTGAAGATAGACCGTCAAAAAAAGTACTTAAAGGAAAGCAAGTGGAAAGAGTACCCAACTGAGGAGTGACAGCCAGAAAAATGCATTCTTAATTCAAAAGCCAAGATCATTTGCATTCAAAAGCAAAAGAATATTAAGTTTGGTCCATTTATAAATGTGATATAAATGATAGCAGATCTTTTCGGAGGATCACCAAATCGGAAATGGGACTCCGTTTAGGTATAACATAAAAACTTAATTTCTCATAGACCCCCTAGCGAAAATTCAATTCGATTTGTTCTAAATTTTCTCCAAGCTTTTGGATTAGAGAATTTATTTGCGAAATTTGTATAGTGATGCTCAGTTACATATATTAATTACAGTATCAGCAAAGCCTCAGACAACTTTCTTTCAAAAGTCACCAGATCATACCAGAACCTTTCTATTGTATTAGTCACAAAAAAATTCTCAGCAATTATCCAAGAGAGGGTAATTATTTGGATATATGAAAACGATTTATTGAGCGAATTTTAAGAGTTTTTTTCGAGAAAAACTGAGTCCGGGTGGACAAATCCTTGTATAAAATATTTTCCTCAATTTGAAGACTCCTCTTGATCTCATAGAAAACAAGGCTTTTTTCCGAACTGAGCAATGTTTCAACAAGATTATAAAGGGTACTACAAGGACTCAAACAAGAAGACGTAACAGCAGTTTGTGATGAAAATATTTGGTCTAACTAGTCGCAACCGAAAAAAAAAAAGGATATCTCTGCTTTTTTTCTTTTATTTCTTGCTGTGAGATTAATTTCTCTGCCTTAGAATAAAACTCGAACTATATACTCGTATGTACATAATATGTTGTATTCTGACGAAATATGCTGCAAATGATAAGCTACAACAAAACTATACTCTCTGCACTTTGCAGGAATGAAAAGTGGATATGGCAAAATGAAGAGCTGGAAAATATTATGAGCTTTAAATACCTGCGGGTTCTTGTCACAAGAAAAACTTGAATGAAAAACAGAAAAAATCCAAGCTCGCGTACACCTCTAAACTCGTTTTTTTTGTAAGTTTTTTCAAGAATTTACTGAAAGAAATGGAGAAGTTTTTATTCATAGCCTCTTTAGAATGCAATACCAAAAATTGAGCACACGAATCATCTATAAACACTAGGAAGGCTAATGCTACAAGCATAGGTTCGCGAGAAACTCAATATGTACCCTATGCGCTATTATGGCAAAGAAAAATTTCCATCACCTAAGTATTTAGAGTTTGCCTTCTATTGGAAACAATAAAAACATCAATTCGTTCTTCGAAAGAAACTGTGTGTACATAGGAATATTGAACGTAAACAATTGTAATGGCTTTTATAAGTTTATAAAAATTCAGTAGTCATCAGAATATAAAATAATAACTTTGAACTTAACTGAAAATATAAATGTGATTATTTACCTATTTACCTATTGAAAAGCACCTTTAACGGCTGACGGCAAAAGTCATTGCTGATTATTTCTTAAGTTTGTTCTATAACTTTTTTTACCAATAAAAGTACATGACTACTACTATTTCCAATAAATTAAAATCAAAATTATCTGTGAAGCTCCAAGCACTTTAATTTGACACTGTTTCACCAAAAATTACCGATTTTTAAATTGCGAAGTTACACATTTACTTAAAAATTTTTTTAAGAAAAGGAATTATTTGGTTTATTATATAAAGGTAAACAAAATCCTGAAATATTCTTTGCGATGACAAAATACGCAATGTAGCAGGCAAAACATATTTTCGATTTCCGTCACTCATTACTCGTTTATGCCTATATGAGGACGTTATATCAATTGTGCCAGAATTTTTAGGAGATCCGCAATTCAACTTGATTTAGATACTCCTAATTGCAAATTAAATAAGATTTTAATAGCTTTAACCTGACCCATGTCGAGTGATGTAGGTGACATAAAACATCAGGTACCAAATTTGAATAAAATTGTTGATTCATGTATTGGAGATTTTCATTCTTCTTATTTTATTCATTTTGTGAAAAAGATTATGAAAAGATTACACAAATTCTGAAAAAAATTTTGTATTCGCAATTGTATTATATTATTGAACAAATAATTTAACTCTTTGGATCTTTTATTTACTGGATATGATAAAAAAACAAAAATTTAAATTCTATCTTAATTATCTATAAACGTAGACCATTTGAAAGTTATTTATAGCAAGGCGCTACTACACTGAGTTAATGTTTTCCATTGCCCCTTTTGCTTAGAAAAGCTTTTAAGAATTGAAGGATAATTTTTATGTCATTGTCCGCATTAAGTTTTAGAAGAGGAAACAATTTCAATGAAGAGGAAACGCATTTGTGTCCAATGACTTGGAATAACAGTTTGGTGTAAAATGTAACAATTGAATCACACCATGCTTAGAAGTGTGGTTGTTGGAGTATGTGCTTTGCTGAAACTTAAATATACCTCTGCCTCATAAAGTTTAAGAACTTTTAAGAGCTCTCATAAATTGTTTTTTTGCATTACTTGAAGGAGTGGCAAGCAGCCCTTTATCGAAATTTAAAATTTGCCATTTATAAAGGAAAATATAATAAATTCTGGTATAGCTTTTAGGCTTAAGTAAAATAATAAAAATTTTAAATAATTGATATTACTGATAGCGTAGTACAAAATATATTTTATTAATATGATATATTTTGTTTGAGGCAGATTTATTCTGAAACTGTGAAACGGACTGGGAGTTGTTGATAGATTTGGAGATCTGTGTTCGGAATTAATTCTGGTAATCTCTTGCTATTGCAGCTTTTCCATGTAATATTTTCTCTTGCTTACTGTGGTACTTGGGAGAACCGTCGCAAAGCCAATACGCCTAAGTCCGTTGCCAGACGTAGTGTCGTGTAGGCTACGCTTACCAACATGTCCTTCCTCATTCGGTGACAAAGTTTTGCTTTATTATTTCGAAAAAGCTGCGTCGATAGACGAGAAATTAGTCCATTGTACAAGGAGTACAGAGTAAATTTCTTTTGCTGGAATTTCTTAGTTTCGAAGAACTACATATAACCACTTCTATAGTGGCAGCATTCAGCACATAAGGGCCGAGTATATGCAGCCTAATGCGAGCGTAGGCCGGAGACTCACACAGGAAGTGAGTCATCACTCTAACAGCGAAGAGTCTTTAAGAGTCCAGTCCATAAATGAATATCAAGAAAAAGAAGATTCATTATTACATCTAGAGCAGAGTTAAACTATGACGCTTACCAGATCGTTACAGATCGTTCCTGAGTGTAGACATAGGAACCATTGAGATCGCTAAGCTGAGGATGCCATCCAATGATCGAAACAACGTTAAACATCTTTATTTCTGTTTCTATCCTATTTCCCTAAAAATGTAACTCATGCTTCAGCATTTGAGAGTATTCATATCCTCTTTTCTTTAATGTTAAATATTTTTTTTATAAACAAAAAAATACATCTTGAATGGACAAAGGCAATCGCGATGCCTTTAGAAAAAAAAGACAATATGAATTGAATGTGAGATCAAAATTAATTTAGAAAGCAAACGCAAAGAAAAAAACGTAGTATTACAATACTAATGAATTTTTGAGTGATACTATCATTCCAGAATTAATTCTGGAAATAAATAATGTCATTCATGTGGTCATTCAGACACTTATCTCCATTTTCATAAAATTTGCACTTAGACCCCTTGTACTCTGACCATAATTACGTTTATGATAATTCACATTTCTTGTGATTGGTTTGAATTCGGGGTCTATCATGAGGCAGTTGGTAAAGATTCACATCAAAAGGCATATATCACATGTGAGCTTTCACATACATATACGAATTTAAGATGATGCCTTTCAGTGTAGAAAACGCACAGGCCGTGATGATAACGAAATTTAGAGAGACGATATTTTTGCCTGATTTGATCAATCAATCAAAAAAGTTCTTGTGAAATTGCAAATCGAAGGAAATCCAAATGTTTGCAGTGAAAGGTCCAGTATCTTGCAAATGAAATTTTTGAAAAGAATATTTCTAAAGGAGGAGTTAAAGTTGAAGCCATTTAAAGCTTTCAATAAGACAAATTTTTGTAAGCCGTAAGTCGATGTTTTTGTAGTTTTTGTTCAGCAACTGTTCCGGTTCGTAAGCGACTTCTACGAAAATCGATTTCCTATGAACATGTTTCACATCGGCAAATTAGATAGGATCCCCACTGAAAAAACACGAGGTGTTGAAATAGCTGAATTGGTGAAAATTTGAAATATTAATTAAAATTCATGGAAATATGAGAAAAGGAACCGTCTCTAATATTTAAATTTGCCCGATTTTGTCAACTATGCGCCCACCCAACCGATTAAATTATTAAATCCCAAACATTCCGCGAATTTTGTAAAAACTGACTGGAGGGCATAAAGGAATTGTGGATTCTACTCTGCACTCAGAGGGATAATTAAGTATTGAAAACTCAGTAGAAAGTGATTAAAGATTTATTGAAAATTAAAAGAAGCATAAAAGACTTTGGTTTTATTACTATAAGTTCAAATAACAAACCAAAAACGTGTATCATAAAACTATTTACATAAAAACAGTGGACATTTATAGGGGATCGTAGCTTTGGTTTTCTTGTGCTGTTTTTATGTGTTTACATAACCATAATCAGTCTGTCGCTATCTAACCACAACACTTGCTCTCTCGTTTAGTTAAGTTACCATTGTATTACTTATCTCTAATTGTTAATTAACAATGTTTTGAATAGCATTATTTAAAAGAATGCAGAGTACTGTAAATTTTATTGATTTTTTTTAAAGAAATATTCAGTCACAACCTGGAAATTTAATACTCGACTGAATTATTTGCATTATTTAATCATTTTTGGAAAATTGTATCTATCAAAGTGTCTTGCATCACTTTTTGAAGAGTTTCTTGTAAAATTGCAGTTGCATATGTTGGTTTTTAGTTGTTTCAGGGATTCTGATTTGTTGGCATAAACCCTGCTTTTCAAATATCGCTGCAAAAAAGGTCAGTCAAATTAAGTGATCTTGATGACCTGTAGAAATTATAAATTTTTGAAACTAAATGGTAAACATTGTCTTTAAGAAATAGATTATTTCACGAACAGTATGGCAGCACGTCATCCTGTTTAAACCAGTGATACTCAATGCCATTTTCTTCGAGTGCAGAAGTAAAAAAAAGTATCGATGGCCTCTATCGTACTCTGTTGACCATAGTCATCTCGCCATTACCGTCTTCGGTAATAATAAATATAGTGAGAATAACTCATTCAGACCATACCTTACACCAGACAGTAATTTTTGGTGTAAAGGCACTTCAAAAGTTATTAATGCTTCTACACCTCTTAAAATGAGCTTCGCCGGTCATGGTTAGACGGTCACAAAATTCACGTTCTCCAGCAATGATATTTTGCATTCTTCATGGGTACTGAGGACTATGCGGCTTGTCAAGTAGCAATACTTTTTACATCCTGTATGAGAAAATGTGCAAATCAGCCTTTAAAATCTTCCACAGAGTCGATGGATGCAAGTCAAACTGCTAAGCGCGGCGACGACATGAAGTTTCTGGATATTGGCCAACATCGGCTATTACACATCAATGGTCTCATTATCTCTATGTGGACAGGGTTTATTCGTTCGCTTTGATCTTACCACATTGCAGTTTTCATTGATAGATATGTACATATTAACTTAGTATAAGTATTAGGTATAAACTATTACTTTTTTTTTTTTTATTACTCTGCAGCCAATTTTATAACGCTATACACACTCCTGGGCGTACATATCTGCAAATAACCCTACCATTATAACTTTAAATATGCGCTCGTGCATACATACATACATATCATTCTGACCATACCGCTCTTGTTACTAACTCTAACACTCTTTTGACATTTCTAATGAGCAAAACTGTTGTGCATACGCTATTTGTGCTTGCCCGGGGCTAAGTATTATTTTGTACACGTGCTTGAATGTAAATCATACCGGTGGACCCCCAAGGCATACTCTGGAATACAATATATAGAATATATTATATACAAATTGTATTGTAGAATGAATATTGAAATAAAAAAATAAATTCAAACTTAGCTTACACCAGATAAGGTTCAATATTAATGGTATTAGAGGTTTATGTTATATATAATATATAATATATACATGGGTATGATTCTTAACCATATATTTAACAGAAGTTATTGGCATTCGTCAGTTGCATCACAGTTTATGTCAAAAAGGAAAAGCCGCTTATTTAAAAAAAAAAAGTTCAGGTCCCGTTGTCGGAAAAGATTATATGTATTTTATGTATTTTAGTTAGCAAAAAAATTAGCAATTTAGTTATCAAATTAATTGACATGTTTCACCTACTTAATACATAAAACATTTTAAATTAATTAATGTAAAATTCAAAAACGTTATCACTTTTATTTAACAAAATTTGCGTAAAGCAATTAAATTAATTTATAAACAATCATTAATGGGTGTAGAGAAATTTCTAATAATTTATCCAACGAACCAATGAGTGTTCGAACTCTTGGTCAATTAAACCGTTCTACAAGGTTAACGTGATTTTGTACAACGTTATCCTTGCAGAAAACGAAACCAAAACAATTTGTTGGTGAATATTTATGTTGCTCGCACTCTCAGTATACCGATAACCAATATTCCAAAGGTTCTTGTAGACATTGATAGGGATAGTATTTACAGGATTGACTCAATTTTAAAGCATTACCTGTAGCAGTTGAATGGAAAATGGAATGTAATTTATGCTGTTATATACTCTTATGAACTTACTTATTTCGCTCATTGGAAAAAACCAAACTACAGTCTACAAAGGTTACCCGAAATGAAAAGTGATAATGACACTCAGACAAATATGGATTGTATGCCATAATATTGAATTCTCTATAAATTTGACCACATTATTAGTTCCTAAATATTTTGGTATCTTAGATCATGTAATTTTGGAATGGTTAAAACTCTTTTTTATGAATTTATACAATAAATTCTAGGAAAAATACATTTTTTAAGTAGCTTGTGTGACGTTACTTTTATTACTTTTTTTAAACAGTGCAAGCGGTAAACTCTTAATTTCTCTTCATTTTGATTAACCAATGGAATATGTACAGCGTATAGTTACACTGTTGTTGACTGAACTTGCGGACCTTAGAACCCTTCTACAGCCCACTTCATTTTGGATCACCTTGTTAGTAAGACCATCATACGTATTTGTATTTGTATAAAATTAAATCAATTGCTTAATGTATGAACTCTATATTTATCTTAATGTACGTTTAACAAGATATTGTAATAACAAACTGAATTGAATTGAATTGAATTTAATTGAATTGAAGGGTTTTCTTACGCATTTGAGTGATCCAATTATTTTTTCTTCGACCTCTTTGAACCCCGGCTGGAACTTGAGCCCCTATTGTTTTCTGACGACCTTCGGCGGATTTTCCGACGATCTTCCTTGAACATGGAAAGCCAGTTCATCTGTTAAGCCTGAAGTTTCTCTACTATCGGTTTGGAGACTTGAGAATACGCGAACTTTTTACGTATGCTGACATTATTACTGACATTTTCATATCAATCGCTGTCATTTTTCTTTTATATTTTCGTACATCGCTCAACAATGCGATGCTTATATGTATATACAAATTCAAACTTCGTTATCTGGTTTAATTCGAATCCATGGTGTCATTTTTATTTTCAATTTTAATGGTTTCATTGAAAAAGGAAAAGGAAAGGAAAGTGCATGTCATGTGCACAGATACTAGGTCGGTCAATTATTTGTTCCAATGGATGTCGTGTGTCGATGATTTAGTATTTCAATACATGGGTCGTTAACTTAAAGGGTCCCTGGAAGGCAATAACCAGTAGGTGAAAGATTAAGTTAAAACGGCAGGTCAGGCAGCATTGTATAATCAAGGTCACTGAGCTTGCAAACACTAACTTGTGATATGTTAAGGCCAGCGCTATCATGGATGTTTGTGTTCATGCTTTTTCACCAACGCAGATCGTTGCATAGTTTCGCAGTATTCTGGAATAAATTTTATGCATTACCTACAAAATGAATAAGGCCGAATAAAACTTAAAGAGAACAGCAACCCCATCCAATAAGTTTTGATGTATATATATATGTATATATAGAACTATAGGTGTCCATAATCCAAACGCCTTTGGAACCCTATTCTTTTCTTTTTACTGAAATCAAAGTACCTACTCCTAGTAAATAGTGCTCGTATTCTCTGTAGAAAATAATTAAAAAAAATAAAACGAAATTTGATATTATCAAATTCAGTGGTTAAACAAATTTGGCATTTGCTATCCCTGAAAATATGAAAAAAAAACTATAAAAAAAGACCATTTCGGCTGTGAGGTATTTTTCTTTAAAATATTCTTTAAAAGTGCTTACCTTTTTCACATTCAGTATTATTAATATATACAACGTGGTTTTTGTTGGAGAAACGTGTTATATTTTTTTCCTTACTTGTGCTTCATTAAAATATTCTCCCAACAATCCGCATTCAAATGCAAACGAATGAGCAAGGAGTTAAAGTAATAAAACTCAAGTGGCATTATACGCCGCCCAAAAATTATATGAACAAAATGGAAGTATCTGAAAAATTTGCATTGTAAAACCAGTGTTCTCTAAAAAAAAAAAAACTGTTTTGGGAACCTTTGGACGCCGTCATGAAAAACCAAAAATTGTTGTTTCAGTTTTTTATGTCGCTTTCAAAGTTCAGTAGTCTATTTGAAGTAAAGTTGTTCCATTCCTCTGAAAAAGATGCAAATTTACATATTGTTCAAATCTGGGTACATGTACATCGAATGAAAAAAAAAGTTTAAAATCTCTTTTGCTCATACGAGTATAGGCAGAGGAGTTGTTGGATAAAAATGTGTAATATTTGCATATATGTACGTACATATATGTATATGCGCATACATACTTGTAGGGACCTTGTTTATATTAGAATATTTTAAATAGCGAAGGATAGATGTGATGTGGGGGCTTTCGTGTCTATTTTCTTAGATACGTGTGTACATACGTATTTGACTATAATGGTTTAAATATGATTTATTTACATACATATGGCTATAAACACTTCTGCCTTACTTTAGTTATTGATAAAGGCTCACAAGTAAAAAAATTCAGAAGAAGGAATATATGAATAAATAAAAAGACGAATCTAGATTTCTGATACGAATTATAGGTTGACTTACTTGCGGGTGTTGCATGGATTTCCTTTCAACAATATTTGGATGGTCCGGTGTTAGATTTTCTGGGATCTGATAAATATCTTCATATAGCTCAGCATTTGGTGCTTTTACAGAAAATCAGTTGTATTTACTTAAATCAAGGATTGAAATATGTGTGTTTAAAACTAATGTAACACATTTCCAATTGTGGCTTTGTGTTTTTTTTAATTCTTTATATTCTTTCCTTTCGGTTTTTTATGTGATCTCGGGAACAAGGAATATATTCGTACATCATCGGTATATACAATATATGATGCGCGGGGGGTCGTAAAATATTCGGATATATCTTTTGTGAACCATAAGAAAAGGAGAGAGTCTAGTACGACCCTTAAGGCACACCGAGGAGGCTTAAAGATTTGAGGAGCGTTTAATGCCAATAGATACATACTGTAAACGGCCAGATAACTATGAAGCTTTTAACTTGCACGCGGAGCTTTCAAAAGAGATTTGTCTATGCAGTTTATTTATTAGTATAGAATGATCTACGCTGTCCAATGTCATATTAAAATCTAATCCAGCACGTATATCTTCGCACACTTTTAGTAACGCGGTAGTGCACCTACGTTTTGCACGAAAACCCGACTGATTTTTCCTATTTACTGTAGATATGATTTAATTTGATTACTTATTGTATTACTGCTTCGAAGACTTTACATAAAAAAGGTAGGATTTTAAGCCAATAATCACTACTATTTGATTTTGGCAATGTAAGAATTTTTGCAACTTTCCACTTATTGTGTCTACAATATATCCACGTATATAGTATTAAATATATGAGTTATATCAGGGAGAAAAGCTGTAAAATTTTGTATAAAAGTCGGGTATATGTACATTATTCGAACCAAAAGCTTTTGATTTGATTTTTAAAATTGTTTGACCTACACATATATCATCAATTCCAGAGAGTGAAAAAGTATCTTCTTACTGGCCGTCGAAGGAAACAGATATGCTCTGGGGAATAAAAGTGTTGTGATTGCTTTGAACAAACTTCTTATTTAGTTCATTGAGGTCGGTGTTACAGGGGAGTGGATCCTTTCCAGACTTTATCCCGGTTTCGCGAATATTTCTACAGAATTTAGAACTCGAGTCATGTGGGTTGAATTTATCCTGATAAAGGTGTTAATGTTTGATCGTATAAGAAGGGTTACCACATTTCCTACGCTGGCGTATTTTTTATAAATAGCTGAGCATTTTTATCTCCTCCATCTAGAGTAAAGGAGATTGCGCTGTTTTATAAGGCTGAAAACTTCTGAAGTCAACCATGTTATGTTGGTCATATTTCTTTTTCTACTGTTTTTTATGGATACATGGCGGCCATTATAGGTTTCGGCTATCGTAACACAGAGCCTTTAAATTGATTTTATAAGAATTGTAAGACCTTATTGCGTTTTCTCACACACGTAGTAAAAACGTTAATTGTTAGGAAAAACTTATAGTAATATGAAAAAGCTGGTTTAGGAATTTGGTCGTAGTGCATTACCGAATCAAGGTTAGAAACTAAGAACACATCTAAAAGCGAAGGTTTTTTTATTAGTCACTGCCGTACTTATTAATTGCTTAATATAAGGGTAACTCCAATATATTTAAATTCAAGTCAAAGAACGATTTTTGCATAAAGTGTAGACAGCTCCTCTAACAGATTCCTAATTCATATGTGCTATATTATTGTTGGTTGTCTTAGGAGCCATATATATATATACACCCTATGAGTAATTTTTCACAACCAAGTGTTATTTCTATAAATATATGTAGGTTTGTAAAAAAAAGATCTCCACTAAATAATTCACTTTTGGTTTATTAAATAAAAACAGTATGTGGACATATGTATGTAATTTAAAGAAACACAACATCCACCACGTCGTACCACGATGAGAACTCGGAAAAGACTGCCCCAGGTGATCGTTTTTAATCCTCGTCGTCATTCGTGGCAGTGTTGCCGCTTGCCCACAATTCGGTCATCCTGCTAGGCATTCGCCTCGAATACCTCCAAAAAACTCTCGTCATCAGGACTGGTCGGCCATGGCTTCATGAACTCTGCACATGTGTTTGTATGTTTCGGCCCTTCATTGAAACCCTTTTTTTAATATCGTAAGTATTATTCGGCTTTACGTTTGTTACTTCGTACGGCCCAAGGTACTTTGGCTTTAGTTTGAGTCCACCTTCGAGCTGAGTCCTTTTGATGGCCACCATATCGCCTTCTCTATATCGCACAGCCGCCTTTCGTCGAAGATTATAACTTTTCCTATTCTCGTTTTGAATCTTTATCATTTGTTTCTTAGCACTCTTTCTTAATTCGTCTCTTTTCTGGTTATAACTGGCGATTATTTCTTCCTCTATCAGCTCCTTTATTTGAAGGTCTTCATTGGTCCGCATTCTCACTCTTCGTTCGACAAACTGAGGTCTTCGATACTCAGCTTTGACAAAACGGTTATGATAATGCTATTGAGGCGCTCGATTTCCCTATTTGCGCTTGGCAAACCGGTGGTGATTTTGATGTGTTTGATGTTCTCAACTTTACAATATTCTTGAATATTGAATACAATAATCTTGATTTAAACTGGATTGCCAAATGTCATACTTTACTTCCGTAATTTGGCTATAACTTCTTTGGTTGATGTAAATTTCGTGGGATACAACCAACAGAACTTCGTGAAGGAGTCGATAATGGCAAAGATATAGCGATACATTTTGCTTGTTGATTCTAAGGGACCAAGATGGTCGACGTGGTATGTGTGGAGTGGCTCCTCTTCCTTATGTAGTTGATGCAATTCTGCCTCTTGCTTTCTGTTTGTTACGATGCATGATATAGAATTAGCAATGAGTCTTCGTACTTTCTCGTCAAGTTTGGGTATAAGGTAGTCTTTGTTTATTAGCTCTATCGTTTTCTTAACAGCGAAGTGTCCCTTTTCGTGTGCGCGTCTTATAATTTCCACTTGCATGCCTCTTGGTATAACTAGAAGTTAACAGTCGTTAAAAAACTTGTACATAACACCGCCTTTCATAAAGTACTCGTTGTAAGATGACTTTTCTTGGAGAATTTCTTTAATGGTTTTGAGGTCTTCATCCTGCGATTGTAGTCGCTATACTCTAGTAATTAGGCTATCTTCATTAATTATCATTACTGCATACTACATGCTACCATTTGCGGGTCTATGCTCAATGACGTAGTTATATTCTTGTAAAAACAATATCCAACGAGCAACTCTCGTAGAGAGATCTTTTTTATCTAAAGTTTTAGCGAATGCATTACAGTCAGTTACTAATTTAAAATGCAAACCAAGAAGATAGACTCCGAACTTTTTGAAAGCTTCAATTGACAATCTTCTGGTGATTTCTGCAGTAACACCGCACCGTATCCATCGATAGAAGCGTCAGTATGAACTTCTGTTTCGATTCTTCAAATATATAATGAAATCATGAATATAATTGAAGAATTAAGAGAAGAAAATGTTAGTTAATTCTTTATATAAATGGGTATTGACAAATTTGGTTGAAAAATTATTTCGAAAAACAATTCAATACTGATTAATAAAATAAATGTGCTAATAGATGAAATATGAAATTGAAAAAAAAATTATATTATATAAAATGCATAACAAAAGATATTGAAAATCTAAATCTGGATTTCAAAAAAATTATTGAATCAATTAAAAAATATTAAAAATAATTGGACATTTAATTTGTCTGATATCATGGAAAGCCAAGAAAATAATTATTCAAAAAGGTATTCATGACAACAAAAATTCGCTCGATAAATCCAGTTCATCCGTTAATCAAAGAGGAAATGAACCGGAAACATACAAAAACTATATATCTAAATATTTACCAATATATGAAGTTATTTTTTTTTATAAGCTTATTTTTTAATAAATTTGAAATTTCTTAATATCTGTAATAATTCACTATGAGAGTCAGGCAGATATCTTTCGAATTCTTTTATTTTACTATATAACGTCAATGTGCTAGTTTTCAAATATTATTATTTTCATCTTTATATTAATAGAATTTTCTCTTCAAAGGTTGTATAACTTAATTTGTAAATTAGTTAAAATGTTTTCGTTGTTTTCAAAATTCAATCATTTTATATTTAATTTATTAATTCGTTCATATATTCTGTTCCATTAACTACTGTAACAGATTTCCTCGAAGGTTATAAAAAATAAATTTATTTAGAAATAATCAAAAGTTAGAATTAATTAATTCAATGATGTAAATATTGGTTACTGACTACATTTAATGATCATACTTTTGAAATTGAAATATCTGAAATAATATGGAGAATGTCGCAAGATCATATTTTATCATACTCGTATCATATTTTAGAAATTTGAAATATTTTTATACAAGTTCTATGCCAACTGTAAAAGAATATATTTGGAGAATTACTACTACAAGTGCAAAACAAAGATATTTTTTAACTGTTTTCAAAACAAATAGAAATGATAATATTTTAAAAGATAATAGCAAATTTGATTTATGTAATTGAGAAAATATGCAAATGAATATAATGTGAGAATATAAATGAACGTGATCTTTTATATAACATGTTTGAAGATTTTAAGAATTCATATTATGGACCAAGTAGTCATAATTTACTAATTACTCTTAATTATAATACAGTCTAACAGGTTTAACCTGTGTCACTGCGTGACAAAATGAAGTAAATAATGAGGTAGTTATAGAAATAAAAATTTATTTCAAATGGTGTAATACATTTCCAGCTAAGCACAAGCATAATTAATTCTTATATTATTAAATGATTTCAATAAACATTAAAACTTATGGCAAGATTTTAAAATTACCTATATAAAATGTATATAGCTATTTATATTTTTGTCAAATTGAAAATTGGAAATATGACAATGAAATATTTGAATGTAAATTTTTCTGATGTGATAATACGAGTATATTCGGTTTCAGATTTAAAAATAGTATTTATCTATGGGTTACTGATTCTGAAGCAAAAGTTAATAACAAGACAAAACAAATATACAAAAGAATTAGCTCAAATCTTGGCAGTAAATATAGGAATTTTATAAGACCAATTTTACTAAGATATAAGATTTCAAAGGAAAAGACTGGATCAGGAAATAAAAAATATATAAAAAATTATCAGTTGATAGTAAAGATAGTCTTGAAATATATAATGAAATCATGAATATAATTGAAGAATTAAGAGAAGAAAATGTTAGTTAATTCTTTATATAAATGGGTATTGACAAATTTGGTTGAAAAATTATTTCGAAAAACAATTCAATACTGATTAATAAAATAAATGTGCTAATAGATGAAATATGAAATTGAAAAAAAAATTATATTATATAAAATGCATAACAAAAGATATTGAAAATCTAAATCTAGATTTCAAAAAAATTATTGAATCAATTAAAAAATATTAAAAATAATTGGACATTTAATTTGTCTGATATCATGGAAAGCCAAGAAAATAATTATTCAAAAAGGTATTCATGACAACAAAAATTCGCTCGATAAATCCAGTTCATCCGTTAATCAAAGAGGAAATGAAACGGAATCATACAAAAACTATATATCTAAATATTTACCAATATATGAAGTTATTTTTTTTTATAAACTTATTTTTTAATAAATGAGAAATTTTTTAACATCTGTAATAATTTAATATTTCCTAAATAGCTACACTTGTATTTAGTATGAGAGTCAAATTCAAATTCTTTTATTCTACTCTATAACGTCAATGTGCTAGTTTTCAAATATTATTATTTTCGTCTTTATATAAATAGAATTTTCTCTTCAAACGTTGTATAACATAATTTGTAAATTAGTCCAAAAGTTTTCGTTGTTTTCAAATTTCAGTCATGTTATACTTAATTCCTTAATTCGTTCACATATATTTTTATCGTAATTGTCAGCCTTAAGTAAATACATTCATGATCATAAACCACTAAATTCGCGACTAGGTATTCCGTTATACTCATCACAGAACTTTCTTTGTGTTTTCTTGTTTTTATCTGATTTTAATACATCTATGTGCTTTCATAGCTTCATATGATTGATACATAAAATTATATTTATATACTACTGATTTATCGTTTAAGGGTTTTTCTTCGAAAAACATAGTTAATGAAACAATATTTTCATTCCGTTTTTATATATATTTGTTTAATTGGACATCGTATTTAAACATTAATTATTTTACTAAATCTAAGATGGCCATTCCTCCAAATAATGGTTTATTTACTTTTACTTTTCTCTTATGTCAAAAATTGTTATCAAGTCATTATCTATAATTGTCTGTTTAGTTACTTTTGTCTGGTTATTAATTTCTTCATTATTTATTCGTTTCTGTAAATCTGTAAATTTAGTATTTTCCTTTCATTTTCCATTTGTCTTCCATATACGTTCGTGAACTTAAAGAAATCTTTTTCAAGATCATTTCTAACTATACAGTTTTCAGTATTTTTATCAATGTATGGTTTGAACATCAGTTCCCGCACAAACCATATGACCAGCGTCATGTGTAACTGTACTACACTCTGGATATTTCATAAATGTTACATCCCTACAGACAATTACCTTCCTTGATTCAGGATCATATAACCGGTATGCCTTGGAAATGTCCGAATAGCCGAGCTTGATCATTTCCTTACCTTTTGAGTGAAACTTCTGCATCTTACCCATTGCTATAGTTAGGCTACCAAAAACCTGAAAGTGTTTATTAACGAGGGACATTGTCGCAGCTCTGTTGAGTAGACGTGCCGCAGTTGGACCCACTTTCGCCCAAAAAGCTGCATCTCGACAACAATGCGCAATCCAACTAGCTGCCGAGAGTTTAATAGTCAGTTGTAGCAATACAATATAATTGCAAATCTAGTAGTTTTATATTTAGATTTGTCTATTTCACACGCCCTTAATAGTTTTAATGGCCAAAGATCTTACGGGCAACGAGCAGAATATAAAAATATGTGTATATTCGTACCTTATCGTACAAAGTGCCACTTAAGTCAACGGCTTGCAGAACATCTTTGCTACAGGTACATAGTTGAGATGGTATAGGTGCTCTACTAGGATTAACGTGTATTGCATACCAGTGAATATAAATGTCTTTAAGGTTCTTAAATGGCGAAGTGTAAGCAAAAATTAGGCTATAGACCGTGGTGGGCTGCGAGGCAAAGATAACCTTACGCAGCTCTGATTAATGAGAAGGTATATGTATACAGTATACGTATAAATATAGCAAAATATATGGAATCATTCTTGTTTTTGATAAGTACGTTCAGTGCATATTATTTATGAAGGATATAGTTCTTAACCTTGCCCTCTTCTTGAAATGCATGTGAAAGTTACTGCCAAAGGAAACGAATTGAAAAGGTGAAGCCTTGCGTGCATTTGAACAAAAATAATTATTTGCTGGATTTAAAGGATTGTTTGCTTTCGTATTCAATTTCTACGTTCATATTTCTTAAAGAGTAATTTTGAACGAAACTTATTTACATATATTTATAACTATAATCGTTTTATGTTCAAAGACGACAAATGCAGCTAAGAGAGTTTTATTTTGTTTTAATACCTTTTCATTTGGGACACATCTAACGAATGACAAAAGTAAATGTGAGTTGTTTTAGGAGTGTTTGATTGAAAAATATTTTTTATAAACAATTTTCGTTCGTATGTACATGTGTTTACGGACAAAGAAAAAGAAGAAATTACGAGTACTTATTAAATTTAATAAAAAAATAGGAAATAAAAAAAACTATTTATAATATAATTCGGTTGAAAATGATAAGATAAAGGTAGAATCGTTTCAGATTTTCAAAACAGATTATAATATAATATCGCTTCCCAACGAATTTCTAATTACCGATATTCTTTTGACTGAAGATCTTCCAATAGGATAACTTAAAAAACGTCATTTTTTGAGTATTGTTTGACAAAAGATCATGAAAATACTTTCACCAGAAGAACGATTCCGTATCTTACAAACTTATTTTGAATTCGCGAATTTGAACGATTGATCGATCGACCACCTGAGCCCACTGTTTGTCGTGTTGTGAGTGAAGTGTGGCGAAAAATCGGAAATTATCAACTCGACGTCGGGTATGCGAGGGGAGACTTAACGCAATTTCCGTAAGATGTCAAGCAACAAAATCTACCGAAGCAAGAGAACACCTTCAAAAATTTTCAAACAACACTCAAATGTTAGCTGTCCACCAAATCCCTATCATCAAAAACCCATACACCAACAAAATAGATTCAATCATCAGCAAGGTCAGTCACAACCATCAGCATCGAATACTGCAACTCGACTCCTAATCAGAATCAACAGTCTACATCTCAATTCCAAAATCCACACAATTCTAACAATTTTCAAACAAACCATATACCCGTAAAATTTTAACCTCCACAGAGTTCACAAACCAGAGCTCAGTCTGGACAAAAACCACATTTTGCAAACTCTAACAACGTACAACGTAAATTCCACATTGAAGCGACACAAGACGAACCAGACTCCTCTAATCTACCAATGGAAGATGAATCAATTAATGATCAAACAATAATTGATTATGCTCAACCCGACACCGAAGAAGTACTTGAAACTTGCGATAAATTACAAGAATTCAATTTTTTAGATTAGAAAGCTCTTCGCTACCATACTACGAATTTAAGGCGAAGAGTGGAAAATTCTTAAAATTTCTTCTAGACACAGGATCAAATAAAAATTATATAAAACCATGCTATATTAGAAAACCAATAGCCAATCAAAATCCTTTTTATGCAAATTCCGTCAGTGGTAAAATTAAAGTTACACATCATGCCAATATTGAAATTCTTGGAACAGAAATTGGGAAGTTAAAATTTTTCATATTACAAAGGCTCGAAACTTTTGATGGAATAATTGGAAATGACACTCTTAAAGAACTAGGAGCCGTCATTCATACTGATAAGAATTACGTCATCCTTAAAGGAAAATACAATTTCCCTCTGAAACAATTGATAACGCAAGCAGTAAATAACGTTGACATTAGAACTTCACACCTGAATCCATATCAGGAAAATAAGATTAAACAAATTATTCGTACCTTTCCTTTATTATTTACAGAACTCAATAAAAAGCTTACCTTTATAACGTCGGTTGAGAGCGAAATCAAAACGATATCAGACTCTCCAGTTTATTCTAAACCATACCCATACCCACAAGCATTAAAAAATGAAGTGGAAAAGCACATAGCTGAACTCTTAGAAAATGGAATAATACGACCATCGAGATCCCCATACAATTCCCCCATCATTATTGTATCAAAGAAACTAGAGGCATCGGGAATAAAAAAATACCGCCTTGTAGTTGATTACAGGAAACTAAATCTAGTGACTGTACCTGATCGGTACCAAATTCCTGAAATTAGCAATAACCTAGGCAACTCCAAATTCTTCACTTTAATTGATTTAAAGAGCGGATTCCATCAAATCCCCCCCAAAAATTCGGACATCGAAAAGACTGCGTTTTCCGTTAGTAACGGTAAATATGAGTTTACCAGACTCCCGTTTGGCCTTAGAAATGCACCTTAAATTTTTCAGCTCGCAGTACATATTGGTATTAGATGTTATATATACATCGATGATATTATTATTTTCAGTCAAACTGAAGAACAACATTTCAAGGATCTTGTGACAATATTCCAAATATTAAATGAAGCTAACGTAAAAGTCCAAATGGACAAATGTGAATTCCTAAGAACGGAAGTAGAAGAGTCTCGGATTTGTTATATCTCAATCTGGAATCAAAACAAATCCTACAAAAGTCAGAGCGATAGCTGAATTTCCATTGCCAAAAACATTGAGAGATCTTAGATCTTTCCTTGGCATGTCAGGATACTATAGGCGTTTCATTCGCGATTACGCGAAAATAGCTAAGCCCCTGACATCTCTGTTAAGAGGAGAAGATGGACGAGTGTCCAAAACGCAATCGAAACTAAAACCTATTCACATGGATAAAAGTGCGTTAGAAGCTTTCGACAAAATCAAAAATTCCTTGATATCGAATGATGTCATGCTATCATACCCAGATTATAACAAAGATTTAGAATTGACCACAGACGCATCCTACTATGCTCTTGGTGTAGTGCTAAGCCAAGAAGGGAAACCAATAACATTCCTATCAAGAAGCTTGAGTAAAACCGAAGAAGCGTATGCCACAAACGAAAAAGAAATGCTTTCCATTATATGGGCTTTAGGCACCCTTCGTAATTTCCTTTACGGATCGAAAAAAATAATATTCACAGATCATCAACCGCTAACCTATGCGTTGAGCAATAGAAACACAAACGACAAAATGAAAGGATGGAAAGCCATTTTAGAAGAGTTTAACCATGAACTTAGGTGCACTCCAGGAAAGTCAAATGTAGTGGCTGACGTTTTATCCCGCATTCCACAATCAAAAATTACTTCTCTAACCCCGACACAACACAGCAGTGAAAGCTCATCCCAAAATTTAATTCCAGCAATGGAAATCCCTATAAATGTTTTTAGAAATCAGATAATCCTCAAACTAGGGAACACAAGCAGTCACCAATTACAAGTCCCATTCACTAATATCCGTAGACATATAATAATTGAGCCAAATTATACTAAAGAAAATCTCATAGGAAGTTTTTAAACGATTCCTAGACCCTAGAAATAGTAAACGGCTTATCATCCCCTGAAAGAGTAATGGGAGTAATTCAAGAATTATATCGTTTACCTTTTTCAAACTATAGAATACGTTACACTCAATCTCTGGTTGAACATATTTCATCTGAAAGCAGACAAGAGGAAATAATAGTCGAGACTCATTCTGGGGCTCATCGCGGTCCGGATGAAAATAATAAAACAAATATTAGACAAATACTATTTTCCCAGTGTGATGAAAAAAATCAAGCAATTCACAAAACAATGCTCGACTTGTAAGAAGAATAAATATGACCGACATCCGAATAATCCCTTGTTAGGTAAAACCCCGATACCAAATTACCCAGGTCACACAGTTCATATCGATATTTTTTCGACCGAAAAACAATTAGTTCTCACTGCAATAGATAAATTCACAAAATTCATAATAGCCAAAATGATTAACTCTAAATCAATAGAAGACGTTAGGCGACCACTTCGCGAAATTATTTTTCAATTTGGCGTTCCCCAATATTTAATAATTGATAACGAAAAGTCTTTGAATTCTGAAACAATACAATTCATGCTTAAGGATGAATTGAAAATTAATGTTTTTACCACACCACCTTATAAAAGTGAAGTGAACGAACAGGTAGTACGGTTCCATTCTACCTTGGCCGAAATAATGAGATGTTTAAAAAAAGAAGTCATAAAAAGAAATTTCGAAGAATTGCTTGAAAGAGCAGTTAATGAATATAATCATACTTTCCACACTTCTAAGAAAAAAAGACCAGTAGATTTATTTTTTGGCAGAACAGCACATTTTTCACCAGAAGATTACGAGAGAACAAGATTAAGCAATATTGTAAAACTAATGCAGATACAAGAGAGTTAAGATAAAAGATTACACCCCAGGTGAAATAGTTTACGTTCAGCAAAACAAAAGAGTAGGTTCCAAACTGACTAACCGCTATTCTAAAGAAATAGTTCTTGAAAACTTGAAAACAACCATTAAAACAAAATCAGGAAGAATTATTCACAAAAGCCACATTCGAAATTAAAATTGTCATCATTCCTTTTTTCTTCTCTCTTTAGGTTTTTTATTGTAGGCTGCATAGCCGAAGTGCAAATTTTAGATTACTCATCAAGTGAATTATTCGCAATAGAAACAGGAACAGCAAAAATCCAAACCGGAACTTTTAAGATGGTTCATATTATAGATCTGGAACCTTCTGAGCATTTAGTAAACGACATTAGAAGCGCAATAGAAAATAACATAACCAAAAACCACCCATCCTATCCTTTCCTTTCTCACGAATTAACACAAATTAACAATATATTAGACAGATTGAAACCGAAAAATAAATATAAAAGATCACTTAACTTTATAGGGACCGCATGGAAATGGATTGCAGGCAATCCTGACCATGACGATTTCCGCATTTGTATTTTAAGAAACAAAATTAACAAATAATAACAAACAATTGCTAATCAACAGAAATATAATTAATAATATTAATCAAATAAATAATGTGACTAATGAAATAATTAGAAAAAATGAAAAACCACGATATGTATAAAAATAACATTGTTTTAATTACACAATATAAGATTAAGTTACTTAAAGAAGAACTTATTAATATAGAATATGTCATACATTGGGCAAAGCAAGGAATTATAAATTCATATATATTATCAATTGAAGAAATAAAAATTGTAAAAGAAATACTTAGAAATGAGAATATTCCCTTTAACAATATAGATGAAACACTTAACCTAGCAGAAATAAAAATAGCTAGTAATTCAACCTCGATAGTTTATATTATAAGCATACCAAGTGTAACATCAGATTTTTGTAATAAAATTTTAATAAAAGCTGTTAAGAAAACTAATTTTATAAATAAACTTGAGTACGAAAATATTCTGAAATGTCAAAAATCAATATATGGCATCAAATTAGATTGTAAGTCATATAATAAATTTAGCTATATGCCCTAATCATAATATTGTAGATTTAAGCGGCACATCATGCATCCTAACCTACTCCAAAGCACAAAAGCAAATTGTCCCAAAATCAATAATCAACATGTCCCGAAAATAGACGAAATCTCCCCAGGAATTATCCTACTAAATCAGTTTAACGGAACCTTGGTACAAAACGACAACGAAACATTGGAACTAACTGGCACGTTCATCATTAAATTTCAAAATTCATCAATAAAAATCGACAATAAAACTTACACATCCAACATAGTAGTTTCCACTCTGAAGCCATTACCTGCAATCGCACAACTCTTCACAGCAGAAGACATAGAAGAGTTACTATCGCTGGAAATGCTGAAAGAACTACATAATAATAACATAGAAGACATCCAATTACTAGAAGTAGAACACCGTGCAGTAAAAATTACAAACATCGGATTAACACTAGCCATATCTATGTTTGCATTGGCCCTCATAATGAAAGTCATCTGGAATAAACGCTCAGCACAAATCCAAGTCACCAATTGTACTCGAAACAGAGAGCAAAGAGATGGAAGAAGTACCCACACATATTTCTAGCTAAGAAAAGAAAAGAGATCAACAAGAAATATTGCCACCGAAGCCAGCCCGAATCCACCAAATTCCGTTCTTTTGAAAACTAGTTATCAAACGAGGACGTTTGAAACTTAGCGGAGAAGAGTTAACCACAACACAATAAATTCTTCAATTGCACCTGATACCAAACTTCCGCCACGCGATTCACTTCATCATTTACATTTTGCACATGCACACCCACCACATTC